>JAMKCH010023424.1:0-20005 GCA_023653785.1 Ophioderma brevispina
TTTTAATCAAAATTTTGAGTGGTTAGTAATATACTATAACAGTATGTTTTTGTGCAGTAGCGCTCGAGTGGAATAAAATGGCTTGGCATACCTTATTTGCCCTAATTTGGACTTCTATATGAAACATCCACCCTAAAATTGCCTAAGTGTGAGATAAATCACTCAAAATTTCACTCCTTAAGAATGAATACTCCTTCAATTCCACTCACGTAAGGTGCATGTTCTGATCGTCTTTTGAAGACCGACCACCCCTGATTTACCCGGACAAGTATCAATTTAATATCAGATGACAGGCGTATTTTCTCATTGTCGTCTTAACTTTGAAGCCTCTCACATCCATTCTTCCAAGGTACACACCAAAAACTGCCGTTTTAAATGGTGAACCATTTCAGATTAGCACAGTAGTGAATGCGGCTTTGACCAATATCAGTTTGGCTTCCACCATCAAAAACGAAGTTTGTTTCCCCCGGTTCTTGATGGAGACATATTTGCAAGTGACTCAGGCTCTCATATCAATAGAGAAACACAATTATACATAAATCGGAACAAGCCACTTTTACAGGAGTAAATTAAATTGTGGTTAGCAACTGGTAATTGTAGGCATTCCAAAAGAGCAGGAAGTAGTAAAGTTCAATCCAAATTAACTCTTTAAAAGATTTAATGTATAGTTAATGTGAAATTTTCACCTCTCGCATTATTTCCAGAGAAGGGAGTCTTACTTTAAACCCAAGTTTAAACCAGAGGTAGACTCAGGAATGGACTTAGTGTGATGTCATGTAATAATTGAGAAAATCCTCAGGATGCGTCAGACACCTTTGAAAAGACCAGCCCAAGTAATTGATTTGGATGTATACAAATATCATACACCAAGTGTAAACCAATTACCGGTGCACTCATTTTGGGCCTTCCATTTGTTTCACGATCCACTGATTTGAAATTTAAATCCTATCTGAAAAGCTCTGCATAGGAAAATGTCTGGCCATTTTTGAGAAAGAAAATTATTAAAAAAAAAATAAAGGGTATTTTTTAGTCCTTTTTACGAGCCACTGATTTGAGGTTTAATCCTAATATCGAAATCTCTGCATGGAAAATGTCATGGACATTTTGAGAAGAAAATTATTTTTTTTTAATATAATGGTATGTTTTAGTCTTTTTTTTGGCTAGAAATTCTAGAACAGCACTTTTCAGAAAGTGTGTGTAGAACTGAATGCTGATTTGTATTGTACTTTAATTTACTCAGTGTGTTAACAAGGGGGTTTCCTGCATACATAGACTATAACTGTTTCAAAATTAGAGTAATTTTAACAACTTGACCCCCAAATGACCTTTTAACCTCTGTGCAGGTGACACAACACGACCACAAGATGCACAAGAGCATCTTACATCTTCGGTCCAACTTTTGATAGAAATTCGAACTTATCCTTGTCAAATGAAACATTTGCGAAACTTAACCAAAGTGGCACACACATACCACAGGCTTTACAATCATTCTGTTTGTCCATAATGATGGTCCCGCACCTTGTAATAGTTTTATCATAGTGGTGCACAATCGCCACATGCAAAGGCAATGACAACATTGGAATTTACAACTTGTTTGTAATTTAGTTTACCTTGCTCACATGAGTGGGGAATGGAAATGGTTTGCAAATTGCTTATAGAAGGCATGAGTCTGCAGGTTTTAGAAATTAAGATAAGCTAATCAATAGTAAAATGTGCTGTGATAGGTTCAGTTAGTAGTAAACTTTGAAGCCCATAGTATTGGATGGACTGGCATCTCCAAGCAGTACAGCATATTTGCGGTCATTAAAGGGGCTTTTACAGGTCCCAGGTAAATGCAAATAGAATTGATCTGATTTGTGGCAAGTCTAGGGACCAGAAAAAGCATAAATATTTGGGTTGGTTGCCTGGTTGTGTGCATGACAATCATTTGTGTACCATTGCTTTATCAGAGCATAATAAACTTCCAGGTGACTGGTGTATTCATGACACTGACTGAAATCAGTAGTTGCACAATATGTCACTGGTATGTTGGTATGTGTATTCTTTTTTTCTGTCCCTGTTTATTGCAATGGAATGTCCCACAAGATTTGGAGTAGGTTTTAACATCTCATTTCCTGGGACCTTTAAGATCTCCATGTCGTGCCTTCCCAACAGCTCTTGAGACCCCAGTTGAAAATATTCAGTTCTCAAGTCTCCTTTTGTAAAAAAAAATTTGCCTCAAAACTAAGCCAAATGATAGTTCTGACGCGTAAATTTCTCAAACTTCAGTACCTAACACCTACTTCCCAAGCCACTAAGTTCAGAAAGTGGGGGTTGCACCCCATCTCACATTCAGGCAAGACAAAAAAAAGACATAGACATGTCCTCCCAAAGTGCCCGCCAAAGTGTAATTACGGCAATATTGTTTTAAGAGCTAGAGTTGATCCACATGTTGGTCGTCCACATATTCATTCCCCCATATTTCACTCCCGCTTATGCATGGCATTCTCCCAGCTAATTCACCCTATACTAATCAGTGTAATAACAACATCAACACCTTAAAAATTACTTATTTGTAAACAACTAACAACTCGCAATTCAAGGATCAATTAAGTGTTTTACTGCTCAACCAAGAACTCACCTTCTCATTGTCAACAGCGGAGGTTGATTCCCAAAATGCTCATTACCAATTAAATTTCACACCATCTTTGCTCAAATTGTGACCAAATTTTAAGGTTCAGCAACCTGTTTCAGTTTCCAGATCACTTGTGGTGCCCTACTTCATAGAAACGACATTGAAATTACCTGTTAAAGAATTTAAGTAAGAAAAGTCTTCTTATTTAGACCTTGTAAAACAATCACTGTGGTTTGTAGTAAAACAATCTTATTTTATTAAACATAAAATAATGGTGGTTGAAGCACAGCAGAATTTCATGATACTGAAGGTAACTGGATTTTAGGTGTATGTAAATTATTTGTGATTTTTTTTTTAGGATATGTGATTGCATGGTTATTTTTTCCCCAATATTTTTTTGGGGGGGGTAGAGCAAGCATTTTTTGCACTGCTAAAAGAAAAGGAGAAACATTGATTGATATTGCAGTTGCATAAATCACCCCTCTACCTGTGATAGAGATTTATAACTTAGCCCTTGGTTCAGATTGGTTTCCTACAATGTAGATTTGTGGAACACTCTAGCACTCCAGAAAAAGAATGGGTTCTAACATTTAATATAATTTCAAGTGAAAGATTTTGATTAGAGATGCATTCTGGATGTGTTTTAAGACTGTCAGGATTAAACATATGCTATTGTGGCTTATTCCTTAGATCACCTCTACACCTTGACTTGACTCAAAATGGTGCTAAAAGGTTCTTTGAGCTCAAAGAAACTCTGTTTCTCTAAAGAATCATATATAGTTTTTGCAGAATTTGTTCAGGTTCATTATAGAACCTTCTTTGATTAGTATAGATCCCCCTGAAAATAGTTAATAGAAATTTTTGTGGTTTAAGAAGAGCCAAAAAGGTTCTTAGCTATTCTGTAAAGGTTCTGTAAAATTGAAAATGGTTCCTCAAAGAAACAAAAAGGTTCTTTACAGCTTACAGAACCTTTTTTACAGTAACATATTTTAGAAGGTTCTGTATATAAAGCATAAAAAGATCAATTTTGACCTTTGCTTTCTTATAGCGTATAGAACACCTTAAAATGCCTTCAGAATGCTTTTGGATATGTCAAATGTTCTGAAAATTTGAGGTGTAAAGGCAAAAAGAGATCTTCAGGGTTTTCTTCATAAACCCCATCACCAAGTTCAGGTGTACTCTCCAGTAGAGTCGTTGACCCTGCAATACTTGCCCCACTTCTACCTTTGCTACAGCCCTGCTAGAAGCTGAGACAATACGATATTTGTGTGTTGTCAGGTGTGTGCATCAACACATATTTACTTCATCTTTTTCATCAATACAAGTGCAGTAGGTGTTGCGTGGGTGAAACCCACAGCTGAATTTTTTTTTAAATATCATTTTGGTGACAGAGTTTCAGTTTATAGCTGGCTAAAGTCTAGCCTTACTGTAATTTAATACTGGTCATTTTGATGTGGTCACTGTTTGACCCACTTGCTGTTTGGAAATTGTGATTTTAGAGTTATATTGGGATTCAGCCTGCTGTGCCAAAGTTATTTGATACATTTTATAGTCCTCTCTGCTGCTCAAGCAGCTGGTTAATGATGAGCAACTGATCTTCTACTGGTGGTCTGTCTGTGTGTCTGACCGTGTCTATTTTCTCGGAGACCGAGGGTCGTCCATTCCTGAAACTTGGTGGGTGGGTGCATGCCCCTTGACCGAACGAAGACTGAGTTTGTATTGGTTTAGTGGATCAAAGGTCATCGGGGGTCATTCAAGGTCAAAGGAGGTCAAATGGGGTAAACGATGGTGTATGGACATGAAACTTGGTGGGGTCGATTGTTGATGCCGGGTCATTCAAGCAAGGTGATCGCGCAACCCAGGTGATCGCAAAACCCGGGGACCACCTAGTTATACTTATTGCTGAAAACTTTTTCCAGGGTAGGAAGCTGTAGGACAGAGAAGCTCTTTTCTTTGGAATTGATTGTGTGTCTGTGAGTTGGTCTGTTTGTGCTAACTGAGGTATACTTGTGCGACTCCATGTATTGCTTTATTCCGTCATGACTTGTGTGTCTAATTTTGCTACTTGTGTGTCTAATTTTAACAAAAGAAAAGTCACACAAGTATACCTGCATTAACTTTTATGTGATGTGTGTGTGTGTTGTTATGACGTCTCATGGATGTCAAAGGTCAGAAATACCTATCAAACACAAATAAACGATCCTTGTGCACAAGTGATCTGAATTTATATAATAACACAGATTTAATGATTTTAATCAGTTTGGTTCAAGATTTTGGTATGTCCAAAGCAACATTACATAATATAGTAAAATTACACACAATTTATAAGATTAATACTTATTATTAGAGTCCACTAATGTCCAAAGGAAGCGTTGCCGTTCAACGATGATATGTCCTCACAGCGAAGACTTCAAAATGACAGCATGCAAAGTCACACTTATAAATCAGGTAATATTCCATGGGAATCTTCTCAGTCCTGAAGAAAACCTTTGTCCAGCAGTTCAAGACGACAAGGTTAAATAAGTCCCTCGACGACACTAATATTCCACAGTATATCAGTCCAAGATAATCGCCATGATTTCTATCTGTCCACAATTTGGAATCCTATTTTGATTCCCAGCACTTTTCGCTTCAAAGACGACAGTAGAATAATTATAGCACATCGCTCACATGGAATTGAAAATATAATAAATCCTGGAACTAGGCACTGTACCGGTCTGCTACTCATTGCAGATTAAAACTAGCTATAACTTCTAAATACTTCTTACTGGTGGCTGCTGGCCAATCTAACCTCTCAAAACTCTACTTTATACAATGATTTCACAAAGTTCCCAAGTCTTAAAATAGACATTACCACAGCATCATGCATAAACATAACCTTGCACTAGCTGACCAATTGGAATTCACATAAATTACATTGTCTGCATTGCATCACTTCACATTTATAAGATCATGGGGAACCCCCAAATAATGCAATATGTTTTGATCTGAATGCATAAACAAGTTGACTCAGTTTCTAAATTTAGCCCTTTTTGGGGAATCCCAATCATTGCTCTTGTTGTCAACAACAAGTGCATATCTCAACACAGCACTAGGGAAATCCCACTTCTCTTGCACAATCTATCTAGTAAATAACACCTGGTCTGATCTCAATATAGCACAAGGGGATTTCCATAATAAACAAAGTGCTTTTTCCATGAGAAACCTTTTTCTCAAATAAAATTGAAAATCAAATTAATATTTTTAATCACAAAAATGGAGGCCAATATAACAGTGTGTATACACCTACAACCGAGGGCGCATCCTGACTTTTCACTACATAACCGAGGACACGGTTACAACTGAGGACGTCCTCATTTGTAATGCTTTATTCTGTTAATAATTAATTTCTTAGAGACAATCCATCACCCAAACAAATTTCTTAGAGAAAGCCCATCACCCAAAAATTCTTAATGGAATAAACCTCAATAAACCTCATACTCATGCACACTGTACAATGCACACACATACTCATGCACACTGTGCATGCTTATGTGTGTGTGTTCATTGTATGGTATATAGGACACCAACATGTGGGTGGTCAGAGACAAGATATGTTTATTTTGATTGGTTAATCAGAGGTTATATTAAGTTATAACATGTAATGAACCAGGATCAAAGATACTGTAAAATAGCTGTATAGACCTCAGGGTGTTAAAAAATCCTACTTCAAAAAAACTTGCACAAAAACTTGACTCACTTTTGAGATCTTATCCATTTTCCTAGTTATCACGTTCTCTAAACATTGTTCAACTGCTCGTCTTTCTTGTGCATCCGTGGTGTCTACGTCTCTTCAAATAATTCTTGTTGCAGCAAATCTGGAGCGACTGCATTTCATATGTGTAATATTTTGTTGGTAACTTGCTTAATGAGAAGAGAAAGCTGTAATAAGAATGAGCCTGGAGCTGTTACTGAAACTTAAAGTAACAATGTTTTAACCTGTATATGGAAGGGAGAGCTTTAAGATACAGCCTAGAGCAGATCAGAACTCTTAGCACGAGAAGTATGATATCTCAAGAGTGGTAAGATTGGTGACAATATAACTAGTTTTCTGGGTCAAATAAACTACAAGTCAACAGATTATTTTAGTAAAGGAAGAGTATATTGGTAAGTTTGTTTTATTTGATGTTAAGGATTTCACATGCCCATTGGTGCCGGTTGCCATGGTTTCACTCAGTTTGTCCAAAACTCTTTTAATTTTTGGAAAGTTGAATATAAGATGATTAAAGAAGGAGAATGCAGCTTAAACCTAAAGTAAAGTGTTTCTTTAAGATTCAGAATGCTACTTTTAAGGAATTTGTTGTAGGTTTATGAGACGGATAACATGTGAGCAGTTTTAATATTTGTAACCTCTTTTTACGTAATGAGAATGGAAGGCTATAAGAACCAGCCTGGAGCTTGAACTGAAAGTTATAGTAACAGAAGTTAGCTCCAGAATGGAATGATTGGTGGCAGAAACAGTTTTCTAGATCAAATCAGCTTATTTTATATACATGAAAAGACTGTTCAGTAGGGGAGTTGTGATGTAAATCAGTGAATCTCTTTGGTTTTTAAAGGTGCATTTTGTGATTCTAGCACCTTACGTTTATCTAGAGTTCACAAAATATCCTTGGAAAAGCTTATTCCTCAAATCTAAGTTGATTCCAATCTTGTGTTTTTGTGTTATGAGAAAGGCCAAAGGCATAAGGCACTGTAATTTCAGTCCGTTCACAGACCGAAAATACAAATTGTTGATTTCTTGGAGATCAGATTAGGCAGACATACTGAGGCTAACAGTTCAAATAATAACAAAATCCTATTTTTTTTTCAAACGTAAGTCAGTGGATGAAGTTGTGGACTACAAATGTGCTTTAGAACTAAATACTAAAATAAAACAATTTTTAAAGCTGGAAATGAACATAGTGTTTAGACCGTAAACATTTTAGTATATTTAGAATGGAAGGGTTTGTTTAATTTAGTGTTTAAGCATTTAGGTGTTTGCAACAGTGTTGCCTCGCTATACTTTGTGTAATTATTTTAACTAAACTCTTTGGAGTGTTTAAAAAGTTTAACAAAAACACTAAACACTTTGATTACAGTGCAGTTATGTTGTGGACAAAGCACGTACCCGACCCACACACCAAAGGTCAGGGCTGGAAAAAAACCAAATTTCCCGGGAACACAATCAAAATTTCCCTCCAAGATTGCAAAATTTTCCTTCATTTCTTATGTATTGTTGTATTTACATGACAAAAATTTCCCTCCAAATAGTAAGATTGCCTGGGAACCAGGTTCCCAGTTTTTCCAGACTTGCCGCAGGTTGCGAGTTCGAGCCCCGCTTTGGCCAATGTGTTGCACCGTTTAGTAAAGCACTTTTACTCAATTACTCCTCTCTACCCAGGTGTATAAATGGACCGGCATTATTAAATGTTGGGAAGGTAACAGACTTGCTGTAAAGGAGGTATAGTGATCCTTACAGCAACACGATATGGTGGAGTCTTTCCCAATCACTTTGAAAGAGAGATGGGCACTCTGTTCTTGTGTACCTTTACCTTTTATATGCTGCATGATAATGAATGGACACTTTGTAGTGTTACATGGTCTGATTATGTTGTAATTTCCAAACCACATTGAATTTTGGGATTGATTGAGCATACACTCATCTTACGAGAAACAACTTTAATGCTTAAACCTTTTCTTTCTCTCATACAGCTTGGTGACATTTTCAAATATGTTATTGATTTTAAAAAAATTGTTTAGATTGTTAAGTAGAAAGGCAATAAGTTGAATTGATACTTCATTATCCCTAGAGCTTGCAATTGATCCAAGCACCCAATGTATGTCTGTACAAACATGAAAAACCTCTACCTTTCCCAATTCGCAACCCGCTCGCAACTAACTTGTCGGAACTGACAGGCCAACAAATTGCTTTCTGGATTTATGAGTTACTCATATGATTAAACACTAATCACACTGCTTAATAACACAGAGAATTAATCCTGTCTCCACTGATTTCACCCACCCCCGGACAGACGGCTCTTTTCCCATTTCCGTGCACACGCACAAGTCTGGCAGTAAACTGACCAACCAAATGATCACTCGTTGGTCATTTTCACCTCCGTTACAAACCCAATTGATTTTGATTACTCCAGGCACCCGAGGTTCTCTTGACACGACAAGTGGATATAAGATACTAGTCTATTTAATGAGTGGATGCCTGTTCCCGTGGCGATACCTTCCGGATACGCTATCACGCATCAAAGAATCACAGTTGGGAGTAGATTTTTTTGCCAATCGGTAGATTAGAGTTACCGATACCTGGCAATCAGTTAGCACGGCAATTTGAGATCATTGTAATTTATAGGTTGACAACCATTTGATATTTAGAATGTTGAAGATGCTTTGTTTATTTCTAATGTAAGCATCTCACAAAAAATAAAAAAAATAGTTATCTGCAGGAACAGACAATGGTTTTAAAGTGATGGTGCTGTATGTTGGAACAGAATTACATAGAATTTTTGGGGACATTTGGAAGACTTTATCTGTTGTAAATCTGATTATTATTGGATAACATTTTGCCTTAGTACATCTAAAGCAGTATAATATTAACAAGGGTATGTTTTTTAATTTAAACTTTCTTCAGGGATAATAACTCTTTCGGTGACAAAGCACTGATTTCCAAGAAGGTCCTGCACATAAGATTTATTTATTTGTTTATTTAAGTCAGTCAGTCAGTCAGTCGTACCAATTTCCAATTTAAAATGGAAATAATATACAGTTGATTATGTCATCTTTAATTAAGTTTCATCCAACTTTGTTGATTTATTGTCTCCTTAACTGCTGATGCTATGCTTTCTTAAAGGTCTTAAAGGTCTATAAATACATAGACACAAGGCAATTGGCAATATAATAAAAACAAATAGGTTTCCAATATTGAGAATAATCTTTCATTTCTGGTGGATTCTGTTTAGTTCAGAGTGCATTTAAGTCAGTAAAGTTGTTGATATTGTTTCGCAAATGACTGTAGACTAGGCTTGTTTGGACTCATTTTAATGCATGTGCTGATGCACAATTTTTAAATTTCTGGAAAAAAAATGAAAAAAAATCTCCAAAAGCGAGTGGAAATAGATGAATGACAGATGTTGTCAGTCAATAACGCATTAGCAGGGGCGGATCCAGGATTTGAAATACGTCAAATTACCGGGGGCTGAAGGCTGAAACTTGTCCAAAATGGGCTGATTTTGCAAGGTTTTGCAGAATTACTGTGAGGCGCGCGCCCCCTCCGTAGATCCGCGCCTGATTAGGGTTATGGTATTATTCAGGTAGGAATGATGTTGAGCCTAATACTTTAGTATATGGATTATTCATTCTTTTTACCAAAGGGGAGCCAGGAACAAAAAGCAAGAAACTACATAAAATACATGATCCCTTGATAGATAAAAACAATCATACATGTGACCCCCTTGGTGTGTTCAGTATTACTTGGTATCTTTTAATTTATTTGTTTCTTTATTGCAAAACTGAGTCTCTTTCAATAACTAAACTAAAAACCATAGGTACCCCTCCTTTTTGCATCCCCCCCCCCCCCCCCGCACCTCCCACCTCGGTGGAAATAATGAAAAATGGACACTCTCTTCTTGGCTTGGCTGATGATGTCACCAAAATCAGAAATGGACTGGGCTGGGTATCACACAATTACTTTTAGTTTTTCCAGTAAATTGGTTAAAGAGACACTGGCACATTTGAAAAATAGTGCATCCTTTTGATTTTTCAAAATCTATATTTTTGCATGGTTGTAAAGCTTTTATATACATTAGCCCTCACCTGAAATGATTAAGACCAAATCAGCGTCCTTATGGGTAAACAGAACGATTTTATAATTAATCAATTCAGCAGACAACGGAAATGATGTTTAACACAAGGAAATGCATGCCGTATGCATGTTTCCCATAGCATGCACCCTGTTTGACCGGTCTGTGACCTTTATGGTTTTAATATCAATGAGTATGAGTCTATGATATTCATGTAATATACACATTTGTTGATTAAAGTTATTTAAAACTTAAAAGTTAGCCTACAAATTACCTGGATGTCTTTAACCTCTTATTAACGTCCCTATCTGTTTTGGAGTATGTTATTTTTATGTGTAAATTGTACCTCTATTCTTCCAATGGCCTAGACTATCATTTGACAGCAAATTGAAGAAATTTCATATTTTGTGAAAATGTGCCAGTGCCGCTTTAAGAAGCAAGACGACAAGTTTTGGTATTGTTACCAAATGGATAACTGCAATTTGTTACAAACCAAAAGTGGCATTCGTGTCCAATATCCTAACCATAGCTGACCATGCCATCGTGGCATGCAAGTCTCGTTTGAAATGTTATCTAAACCGTCGATGAAACAAATGGTCAGTTTGCATAGTAACAGTTAAAACAGTTCTCCAAATTGTTTGCTGCAGGGAGTTTGTCATTTGATATTTTCATTTCTTATTACGATTGAAGGTCAAACTTAGCATCAGGTGTGAGAATAGGTGAAACTGAAAACTGTACAATCTGGATGTCCAGTCAGGTCTTTGTCCTTAAAGGGGTTTTCATAGATTGGGTTTTGAGTGCATATTGGATTGCCAAATTCAGGGCCCTACGCAGGATTTATTGGGGGGGGGGGTGTGGGACTTTGAAAAAGTTGACTTTTTTTGGTAAAAGTGGACCTAACCCCCCTAAAATGGTCCTTTTTTGGACTTTTTGAACATTTAATCATTAAAAAGTGGACTTTCTGGTCAAAATTTTTCTTAAATTTGGACCTTTTTATAAAAACTTCAGCTAAAAGTGGACCTTTTGTCCCTTTTTGGGAATTTGGGGGGGGGGGGGGGTTGCAACTGCACCCCTTGCATACGGGCCTGGCCAGATGTTCAATGCTCCTATCATATGCTTTCTTGTGTGTGTGTGGCGCCCTCATGAAAACAGAGCGGCACTGGCACATTTTCAACAAATATTTAATTTCTTCAATTTGCTCTCAAATGGTAGTCTAGGACCTTGGACAAAGGTATCAAACTATGAAACATATAGGGAGACTTAATATGAGGCTATCCAATGATTTTAGCCTTACCTGTGGGCCTGTTTTAACTTTAATCAGCAAGTATGTTTATTAAATGAATATCACAGACTCATACTCATTCATAATAAAGCCACAATGGTCACAGACCAGTCAAACAGGGTGGATGTTGAGGGAATCAACTCCAGTGTATGTTTTCTTGTGTTTAACTGAATAAAACCACTAATTAGGGTGATAATTTGAGCTTAAGCATTTCAGGTGAGGGCTAATATATAAAACTTTACAAACATGTAAATGCAGAAATATCAATTCTAAAAAATCTTGCGGACACACTATTTTCCAAATGTGCCAGTGTCTCTTTAATTTTGAGTCTTTTTTTAAATATGGTTATTTTTTAAGTTAATCAGATTTGATAAGTAGCGATTTGGTGATCCGAAACGTCAAAAAAATTGTCAAAATTCGAATTTTGGTATTTTTGTTAAGGGCATAGATGTGCTAACATAACCTACAAGTGGTTGACCTGAAATCTGCATATTAAAGACAAGGCAGTACTTTTTATCTGATTCAGTAATTTCTATATATATGTGCATATCAAAATTCCGACAAGATCAAAAGCCTTTCCATGTGAATATCCCAGATTCCCAGCATAATATTGTATACCATGACCTGTACATTTTGACCTCAAACACAAATATTATTGATCTTTGTTTATTCTGTACTGGTGTAACCACAATCAGCTGTTTAGTGTAGATTTTGAGACGTCATCGCTGTATGTCTATTTGCTGGAGACTGTATGATAAATTTCCTCATATACTTAATTTTTTCACTATTTTGGTGTTTTGTTCTTACATTGAAGTAGTTATATGGAATTGTACATACTTATCTTTGATTTATAAGCTAAAAAATGCCTTTCAGCAATTGTTTTTATTCTCTCGCATTATCGCTGCTCATCCCTTTAAATAATGGTGTAGGAACCTTCCAAATGTTGGATTTGTGCTGGTATTAAAAATTCATAATTAGTTATTACTATTTTGATTTGTTTTAAGAATGAGATCAATTAATGATTATATATGCTTATCTTATATGTGAAAGAATTACTATTTTCAATCTTCTCATTTTCAAAATTGATGAATTTCCCAAAATTCAAATGTTTGATTTTATCTTAGAGAATATCCTATACCCTTGTAATCTGTCAATCAATCTCTAAAGAATGATGCACAAATTTGAATACAGAATCCCCAGTTTTGTGGATTGAAAGAGTAATTGAGGGGCATGTGAAAAATAACTTGGAATGTAAAGACAGATTGCTTTAATATTTAAAATATCAGCTTGGAAATAGTTCAAATACACCACACAAGGATTGTTTGTAAAAAGCTGCCACAGATAGTCAATATTGAGTGACCACCTTTCCATGCAAAAACCAACTGACCATTGCATGATTGACAAATTACAGCGGCCTGATATAAATCCTGGGTGAATGACGGTAAACATGCCTGTGTTTACTCTAATATCATGGATCATTTCACCGAAAGTTCGTTCTCTCCCACGATAGCACAGGTTCTTTACATACTTCAGCAGGCGTCATTTCACGCAAAGTTGTCTTCTCCAAATGTGTTCTTTGTTTTCTTTTCTTCACCTAAAATTTGATTAACAGTCTGTTTTAGGACAGACTGATCTGTGCAGTAGGACCTGTCCTAATAGGACAAACTTACTCTACCTGACTACAAGGTGTCTTAAGCTAATGTTGCATTTATACATTTTATTCCCATGAACACTGCTAGCTGATTTTATTTTTCTGCTATGGGCTGTGGCTGTAAACAAAGGTTAACAATTAGTCATTCTCACATATGCATTGACTGATTAAGTTCATACTTGGTCAGAAGAACTACTGGCCCAAATCTTATATGTGGTGTAAACAAAATGACCTTTGATGACCCCTATGTGAACTTTGACCCCATTTTGTGAAAATCTATAAAACAAAATTTCTTTGGCACATAAGATGCTACGGCCACCAAAGTTCCTCAAAAAGAACCACTGGCCAAGACTTAATGTGTTGATGATCCCTATGTGACCTTTGACCCAATTTCATTAAAATCAATCAAAGGTTCAAATTTTATCATTTCTCATTATGTATTCACCGATTAACTTCATTCTTGGTCAAAACAACCACTGGTCCCAAGGCTCTTGTGGTGTAAACAGGTTGACGTCTGATGACCCCTATGTGAACTTTGACCCCATTTTGTCAATCTATAGCACAACATTTCTTACATGTGTTCACTGATTAATTTCATACTTGGTCAGAAGAACCACTGGCCCAAGGCTCATATGAGGTGTCAACAGGTTGACCTCTGATGACCCCTGTCAACAAACTACAACTCACATTGGCAAACTGTGATGGCAGGCAACACAAGTGTTCCGGGGAACGATACATTTTAAAAATGTTCCCGTGTACTGCTTCAGAGGAGGGGGAGATTAATGCTACTCTATTAAAAAGTTATGCAGAGCTAAAACTCATGCATTTATGTAGTTAAGATTGACCAAATCGACACATTTTAAAAGTTACTAGCTTTTAGAATAATCATTTGTTAAGAAAAAAAAAACAGAATACTTTTGCCCTTGAAAGGTACCATTTCTTTCATCATATTCCAAAGGGAAAAGATTTGCATTTGTAAGAATGCTGGAGGCCAAGATTTTTCCAGAAGAGTGTCATCCATATTAAAGTAAGGAGTAAGGATACATAAGTCACTGTTTTCATCCCTGAAGTCTCATACACTTTTTGGCCAACTTTATGGTTGGTATTCTGAAAGGGAGACTAACTTTAGACCTGGGTTTAAACCAGGGTTAGTCCTACAAGAGGGGACCTTTTTTCTTCCAACATACTCTAAAAGTGTGCTGTAACGGGTGAGAAAATTCCTCATGGATCACCCGTTATATTTAACTTTCACAGTATTTTGAAAGGGAAAATGTCCACTCTTGTAGGACTAACCCTGGTTTAAACCCAGGTCTAAAGTTAGACTCTCTTTCAGAATACCAGTCTTAGCCTCTGCTCTTCTCATTGAGCTCAGATTCCTTGTGGGTATTATCCAAAGTTAAAACCACCTAGAAGTGCAACTCCATTTGGGTGGCAATCTTTTAAAACAAACAACAGAAAATTACACGCTCAAATCTCACTGTGACATTTTCTGCTTTTAATAATTTGACATGACTGATTCTACATTAAAAATCACTTCTCCATTAAACAAAAAAAGCTTTGACATATATGTTCAGGTTTCCCAAGATATTTCTTTTGTTCATGTAATGTCACACACCACTGCGTGCTTAAGTGTTTGCCGTTTCATATACAATCCAAGGGAAATCAGTCACATTTCAAACATTCAACTTTTGAGTTATTAGCAACAAGAACATGTAATTCTTTTGTTTTATTTCTTACTCACAGCTGTTTGACCCCGTGCAAAGTGTCTCTTTTATTTTAGAACAATTTTAAGTAGTGGCGACACAATTTTGACAACTGATGTAAGTAGGGACATGCAAGAGCTATCACCTCTACAAAAATCAGTAAAATCCATTATGGGGATCTTGCCATGTAGGCCTACAAGGGTCATGGTTATTATTTTATAGCGCTCTCTACATGTCCATTTTCCCTAGAAAGATGTGTAAAACTAGATTTTTAAGGAAATCATATTTGCCCACAGTAAATTTCCTAGAAATTTACACAAGATGCAGTTAGTGGAATAAATAATCCAAACCAGTTGTCAAAAGTGTGTCGCCATTGATATTTTTTGTTTTATTCTGGTTTTGTCATAATAAATGACTTTCAAACAGCTGTGAACTCAGCATTCAGATGTTTTATTTTATGAAGTTTGAATTAAAATGTACACTGTTAAAACAGTGCTTAGACATGTGGTGCAAATTAGAGTTTAGGTATCAAACATGTGAATTCTGTAACACTTTGCATGAAATGCCTAAACACACACAATCAAATATCTAAACATGTTCAGATTTTAAACATGTTTAAAAATAAGGTGCTTAAAAAGCAGCTTAAGCATCATTATGCTGATGTCGTATACCTAGATCTAACTTTTCTTTTCTTGCAATGTTTTGTCTTGACTAATAAACTGGGCCATAATAAGCTACCTAAACATTTAGTTGCAGCATTTTTGTAGCTTTTTATTTTTGTAATTATTTATATTAATTTTTTGAACGGGGGTGCCCTCGTCTGACCAACTTTGGCCTTTTGGCCACCTCAGCCATATCATTGTATTATTATTTTTGTCACTTCCTTTGTATTGTACTCATAACTGTCAATGATATGGAAATAAAGAAGATATTAATAATGTGAAAAAAATGCAAATTGAATATGGTTGACATGTGTAACCCATTTCCCTGATTGTGTCACATGGGTGTCAGCCCTGTAGCTCATTAACCAGGGCTCATTAAAGCAATAAAACAGCAATATTCTACTAATAAAGTCTTAATTGGTTGTAATTATCCAATTATTGTGTTAAACCAAATTGACTCTAATGGGTGCTCAGTAATCATACAAACAGCTGGTAAAATGAGCAATTCTTGTAAATGAGTGAATGAATTGAATTGCCTAGGGAAATGCCAAATTTACCACTTTAATGCATACCAAAAACAGAAATTCAACAACTCACCGAATCTCCTTGTACAGGAGCGTACCGTTGTTGATTTGTTATCAACCCACAGTTGATATGCAAATTAGCCATGTCACGCCCGGCGGCATGTTTTTACACAGCACATTACAGAGTGCGTTTATGCGGTACATTTAAGTCGACGCGCTGTTCGTCACGTTTAGAACTCGCGCAAGTACACCAGGTGCAAACTGCAAAGCAACAAACCAACCAAAACTATCGTTTTGCTTTAGATTTTTCTAAAATATTAGTCTAGGAAAGCTTTTGTCGAACTGGGAACATTTTAGTGTTTAGAAGGAATAATATATGTTCCTCTATACACGATATTAATAAGTTTTCATAAAGATTTTCGTTGTTGAAAGGGATTCAAACATGTTACATAGTGGTTCATCACAAATCAACACCTCTGCATCCGATGCGTCCGCGTATTTTTATCCCGCTCGGGCGGCTAAAGCCGCACTCGTGGGATAAAAAATACGCGGACGCATGGATGCATCGTTGTTGATTTGTGATGAACCACTCTGTAACATGCTTGAATCCTTAATTGTATACATTGAAGAACTGACAGAATAGTTACATTAGCTCTGTTTTGAGAATTCCCGACAGCTTGATTCACAAGACATTTTTAATGATCATTTCCCAATAAACATTTTAAAAACAACCTAAATCCTTCCTGTACTAGCTACAAACTTAAATCCATATATTTTTTAACAATAGTTTTTATAGAAATATCAAATTAAAAATAGCTTTTCCTACTAATATTTTGCACACTTTCGAAATTGACTTGCATCCTCTGGGAAATGTAAGGCAGAACAAAAACAGGAAGTTAATTTAGCGTACACCCCTTTTAAACACTAAGTATATGTCGTCGGTATCGTAATGTACTTTAATGAAGATTTATGGGCCTTTGGGAATCTGCTTGAGTGATATTGCGAGGCAAGATAAGAAAACAATTATCTGTTTAACTTCTATTAAATCAATATGTTTATTTAATGGATTTCATTTTCTAACAACAAAATTTCTTTGTACACTCTGAAAAGTGATGTGCATCATCTGTAAGTCTGAGGTAAAAAAAACACCAGGATGCAAATTTTGCTTACGCTACTTTTTGTGGGAAATTGCCAGAGAAAACAAGAGGAAATATGATCTATATCTTGTAATGTATTTTAATGAAGATTATATGGGCAGACCCTGGAGTATTTGCTTTTAGTGTGGTTTGACATGAAAACAAAGTAAAGTTGTCAAACTTGCATTAAATCAGTACATCTGCAATTCTAAATTAGGACTGTACTAGCTTGAATAATGTGTTAATATATAGAGTAGTAGAAGTAAACCAAAGTTTAAATCTGGTTTTGTCCCCGCTTACGGGTGTGGCCAGATGCACCTGCACATTCACAGCAATACTGCTGTGTGAGGATTTACTGGAGAAAAAGATCAATGATCAATGTACTGGATGGCTGCCATTAGCTCTCCAGAGCAGACACCCTTGTAGGTAGATCTTCTTTTTGGTTCTACCAGGGAACCAACTACCGTCCTCATCAGATTTCCTAAGAAACCCAATGGCAATGGCAATGATGGTTTAGCAGCTGACAACCTGGCCCTGGTACAGGTAGTACTGGCTACCAGGATGCCAGTAGTAGGCCCTCAAAGAAAACCTAACCCGACTTTAGTCTATAGGTAAAATAGATGCTCTTGGATGATGATAGTATCTCTTGATATGTAATATATTCAACAAGCTACTTAACAGAATGAGGGCATTAGCTGGGATATTGTTAATTTGCAGTGCACAGCCTCAGGATTGCTCAAACCATTTGCAGTAATTTGATGTGCAATGTAAGGTTTATGGCCATAATCATTGCTGAATTTTCTCTCACATCTATGCAAAATTCATGTGTCGAACATGGAATATTTTACTACTTGCATGTAACAATGACTAAACATTCAACTTTCCACGCCGTGATGAGTTCTTTTGTACAAGTCTCATTATCAACAAATTGTGAATATTAATGAGCTTATTTGCAATTTGCTCAATGTATTAATCCACTAAAGTGCCACTTAAAGCAGTGAATGATCTACTTAAAACTGCAGCTGGTAGGGCAATACAGCATGATTTCTGATGTATATATACTTTTTGTCACATAATATGCATTTTAATGGATAGTAGTTAGTTAATTGCCATAATTGATAAAAAAAATGAGATCAATCTACACTGCGGACTTTAAAACAGTGATTGGTGATTGCTTAGGTGAGGAATTGTCATGAAGTTTCCATGTCATCTGATAGCATTCATTTAACAAAAGTTCTTGTGTTCTGTGGTGCAGTGGCGTACCGACCAGGGGGGGCAGGGCGTACCGACCGGGAGGGCAAGTTGCCCCCTCTGGACGATATGGACCAAAATATGCATTTTCACCCCTCTTTTTTGGACAATTTTGACCAATTTCAGCCTAAATTTTGGCAAAATTAAAGTAAATTTTGCAATTTTGCGCGCTATGCGTGCATTTCGTCAAATTCAAACTTAAGTGGAGCAATTCACCGGGACGAAATAAAAATTTTGCCCCCTCTGGTAGGACGACTTGGATCAACTGCCTCGGTACGCCACTGCTGTGGTGTCAATTTCACACATTTCTGTGGGGAATTCTAGGTTAATTACGAGAGAGGGATTTTAACCAATCCCATGTTGCATTGTGCTGCACATGTATACTCTATGTACTGTCCAACTGTACAATAGTATGTAGAATAAGGAGCTACTTTGTCTTGTTGGAACTTCAGGTATCCTTTCCCTAATCCTAACCTATATATCCCTTATCTCCTTAACCCTAATCTTGACACCAACACCTTAATCCTAAACTGAACACTTGAACCCCCTATCTATCTAACCCAAACACTATAACTCTTAACCTAAAACACTAACCTCTAACTATGTGAACTCTGAGCCATAAACCTTAACCCCCAAACCCTAAACCTTAACCCCTAGGCCCGGGTTTCCCAACCTTTATTACCTGCGACCCTATGTTTTAGTGATTATCATGGGAGTACCCCCTGACACTTTACAACACTTTCTCCCCCACGCTTGTTACTCGGTATTGCCTTTAATCTACTGTTCCTCACATATTTAAACATAATTGGTAAAATGACCAGGAACTCCTTTGTTTTTGTGTCGCCTGCCCTAAGGCAGGAAGACACATAGGGATCACTTTGTCCACTGTTGTCTGTTGTTGATGTCTGTTGTTGTCTGTTGTGAAAAAGGGTTAACATTTGCCTGTAATATCCTCATTCTTTGATGGATTTAAACCAAACTTGGATCACAGGTGCAACATGACATCCCCCATTTGTGGATGAGGTCAGAGGTCACATGCCAAGGTCAAAGGTCATGTGAAGTCAAGTTGTAAAATAGGCTGAAAATGTAAAATTGACCTCATTTGAAAAGTTGAAGTTCAATTGGAACCAAACTTGAATCATATGTGCAACATGGGATCCCTCATTTGTTGATGAGGACAAAGGTCACATACCAAGGGCAAAGGTCATGTGAGGTCAAGTTGTAAGATAGGCTGAAAATGTAAAATTAATTCAATTGGAACCAAACTTGAGTCATAAGTGCAACATGGGATCCCTCATTTGTTGATGAGGTCCAAGGTCACATATCAAGGTCAAAGGTCATGTTAGGCCTATC
>JAMKCH010023425.1:0-61584 GCA_023653785.1 Ophioderma brevispina
ACGATCACAAAAAAGAAATGCCCCTTTAACCCTAACCCGTCCGAGATAGAGTCAATCAACTGCCCTATTATTGTAATTGCCTTCGGATTTCAAAGAACTAGTTTCTTTACCGGCAATGATTTCCCGTCAAGAACATTCATTGCTTCCGATTGCCTTTCGGCGGCCGCTTCCCCTGGGGGATGATCCCCAAAATCCAATTGCTTTCCATTGCCCTTGAGATGTCCACACACCAAAACACAAATTCCGGTTTGACATCTTGTATCCAGCATGCACTACCTTCCCGAAATCCTGCAGGGTTTTCTGCCGATGTTCACTTCTATGTTGGGCCCCTCCAAATTTAGCACTGTGTGAAGGTAATTTTGCAAACACGTAAGTAGAGCGTACATTCCTGCCATTGCTTTTGAGTGACATTGGGCCTCTTTTCCAGCAGAAGACAATTGAAAACCATTAATTGCTTTTGATTGATTTTGGGCAGCTTTTCCCGCAGAAGACCTAATGCTGCCTATTGCATGTGAGAACTAACAAGCTTTTTGCTCAAAGGCAATGGAAGCAATGATTGCATGTACTTGATACTCATTGCACCTGGCACATCAGGAAAGACACCTTATTATGGCGTTTGCCTTCTATTGACCCACTGCCATTTTTTTTTGGGGGGGGTGCCCGGTGATGTGTTGTCCCACAGATTTTCCATTTACAAATAAAATGAGTTTGAGGCATCAGTAATTACCTAATGGGGGGGGGGGGGGCTTTTGGTAAAGTGGACCTACACCCCCTAAAAAAAGTCGTTTTGAGTATCTCATAACAAAACCTCTAGAGCATCAATGTTGCAGTAGCCTATAATATGATGCCATTCAAAAGACAACAACAACATCCTGAAGTACCATTTATATATTTTTACAATAGAAATGGCAACATTAATCAATTTTGTTTATGACTTTTAAAGCCAGGTTTTTGGCATCATATTATATACCAGAGTATTAATACACATCTGAGATGAACTTAAGAGCAAAAATGTTGTTTTTTATCTTTATGATAATACAAATGGCCTTAATCATTGCAATAATTAAATGGTTACTTCAATTGCAACTTAATTTAACTAATAATATAATGTGAAACCCACCTAAATATGCCCCCTCTAATCTGAGCTTTTTTTTTTACATTCATTTTCACTTGAAATGGACTTCAAGTGATGTATGCTTATCAATAGCCACTCATGGAGTAGGCCTATGGTAAATTTTATACTTAACATGTATTTTTTTTATCTACAGTACCCAGAAACACAAAATATGAGCCTGGCCATACAACAAGGACACATTCTATATCATTAGAAAAGGTTTGTGCCCTGGTCTGCAAGCCATTTTTTAGTTCAGTATACTTGGTAATGGTAAATGTGAGAAGTAAAATGAAGTGCAGTGGAAAATCCTTCTTTTGATTATGGGAAAAAGAACTTTCCATAAATAAAGAATGGAAATAGTTCCATATGTACCCTCCCCCCTTTAAAATGTACAGGAAACAAATTCTTTTATTTATGGCTTACCCTAACAAATCCCTACCCTAAGGCCAAAAATAAAAAAAAAAATGCATGTACGAACTTGAAGAGGGGTACATATGGAACTCTTGCCAAAAAAACAAAACAAGATTAAACTGGTAATAAGATAATAACCTGATAATGAATATCACCACGTAGCCTAATACTGTTATATTTAGGTGAAAATGAATTAAAATAACATCTTTAAGAAAACTTTTAAAACTTTGTTTTAATTTTTATTCAATAACAGTTTCTTCACATAAAAAACAAAACTTCATTTCAATTTTTATATGTTAAAAATTTTGTTCTCGTGTGTGAGGTCTACAATATCTACAGTTGACTTGTTTGAAACAGAATATTTCATGTAAGTAGCTTTGAGGTAAGCATGTTGCAGTTACAATAATAGCCTAACGTGATTTTTCAACAATGCATGCTGCTACAGAACGGTAAAATAATAAACCCGCCACATACTTTTGATCATGTAATAACTAAGCGTCTCGATAGAATACATTTTCCCTAAACTGGTGATTTGATTCCTTCCTAAAGTCTTTAGATGCTGATGTACATTAATTTAATCTTGGTTTATTTCTCTCTGTTAAAAATCCGTTAACTTGTTATCTTTTAAATCTGTTAACACTTCAAAAGAGTACAATATCCAGGACAAAGTTTGGTTTTTAACTAACTAAAAACATTCACACAATTGCAATACAACTTTTCCAAGATCAAGTGTAAATGAAATAGGTAGAGTAGAATTATTGTTTCTTATTTTATATGACAATAAACTATAGTGTTAAAAGACAAATTACATCTATTAAGATTTGTTCATTGTCTTTAACACTATAGCTAATTTGCCACATTAAATAAGAAACATAATGTTAACAAGAAGAGCCTTCAAATCTGTTGCCCCTAATTAATTTAGCTTCTGACATAAACAACTAGAATTGAAAGTGTTATTATTTTGCATACCTGAACCCTTTACCTTAGGAAAAGGTATTAGTATTTAAGGATACAAACAACCTATTGTATCATGTGTCATGAAGATACGTTACTTAAAGACACTATCAGATCAGTGTTTGCTAAATCAGAAATCGAAAAATCATCAAACAGATTTTTGATGGTATGTAACAAGTACAGTACCTAACATACCCTGGTACCCCGCAAATGATAGACCAGAAGCAACCTATAGGACAGAATCGTGACTTTTAGTCATTCTGGCCGTGTCGGACACTTACTACAACACGTAATTGATGGAGAATCGTATCTTGGAACACTGCCGATTTTCTTCCTTCTCTGTCAATTCTTCAGTTGGAAAAGGTAACTTATGAGAATTCTACAGACTTATCCCTTCACTCTGAAGCTATTCCTGCCTGCAATTCAATAATTTTCAAATTACTGATAGTGTCTTTAATATTAGGAGGAGTGGTGATCTATGCTTCTTTTAATCTTGATGATGTATGTGATAGATGACTATTGTTTTTCCTTTCAATCTTCTCCATTGATTTAACTTAAATAAATTATTTTCATTTAGGCCCAGGAAGTCATTCTATTCAGCAAGTTTTTTCTACAACTAACTTAAAAGTTTACTATTTTATTTCATCCTTAATTTCTATAAACATGATGAAAGTTCTTAATCGTGGAAAGCCTGTTTTTTGCATCTTATAATGCCATACCAGTGCATTAATTCACCACCTTAAATACGCTGAAAATAAAATACCATCTTCATATGTAATACAAATGCGCCTTTAATCACAAAGCAAATTACAATAGCAAATGGTTAATATATCATGCTAGTTAAAGATTATATGTGAACTCTGCAAATGCACATGTCTGAGCTTTCATCTTTGTTTTGTCTTTGTAAAATAAATTCATCATTTTTCATGCGACAAGGATTCAAGTGATATAGGCCATCAATAGCCCATCATGGAGGCCTATGCATAGCTTATGACCTACCGGTGTATTAAATTATAATTTGATTTTTTAACAATATTTTTTTTAAAAAGGTTTTGCCAAATTTTAATGAAAAAACATTAAATCATATTTGAAATGATAGAATTCCTAGTTTTCATGTTCATTTCAAAGGAACACATTTTTTTGTGATAAGATTTTAAGTGTCCCCATATTTTAATCTGCAAGGTGACCTAATGGGTGTATACTCCAAGTGTCGCATGAATTTGCAAATGGAGCTGTGAATCTTTCCTTAAACAACACGCATTTTAATTGAGAGTAACTCCTAACTTCGATCTTTTGGTTCTTCTTTCCCTGATCTCACTCTACACTTTTTCTTGTAACTGACTTTCAATTAAACTGTTTATGTCAAATGCTAAGACTACTATGTCTGTGGCAAATCATCCATCATTATGGTTTTGCTTTACAAATTATGGTAAAATTATTTCTTAATGTTCAATATCAATTAAGCAATACATTGTTTACAAACAGCTCAATTCCACGCAGGCCATGCTAAGTTCAGTTTCTGCTTTTCAATCAATTGTCAAAAGGAAGTAGCGTCTAGTAGTGTCTGGTATGTTAATGGGGGGTCAGCACAACTTTTGTAAAAAAATCATTTTAAATTCATATCAATGAACTCGTAACTTGACTATATACAACGTTTTCCAACACTGGCCTTCAAATTAGGCTAATTTCATCCCATGATAATACTAGACAATGTTTTAAGACTTTTATCCATAAGGATATGATGAAATAACACATTTTCAACATTCAGTCTATGTGACAAGGCCACAAGGTTATAACATTACTCAACACAGTTGGCATATTTAACCTATTGGCTCCAGATAGCAGTATAAAGGCCACTGAGGGATTGGTTGGACATCAGTTGAATTATTATAGGCTGGATTCAACAGTAACACCTAGTAATCAGCAGGTCATTGGTTTTAGACTATGCCTGCGATGCAAAACCTCTAGGCAGCATTGATATGCATGGCTTTCAGCTTCCCACAGCAGGCATCTAATTATAGGACAACAGACAAATCACACCATAATCTTTGCCTACCAACACAATTCATGCCAAAACACAAAAGTCCGAACAAATGCCCCAACGCAACTCCTCCCTCCGAATTTAAAAATCCAACGCCACAACCTACTTTTCCCAAGAAAATGTCATTCTTTCCTCCTTCAAGTTTCAAAAGAATTGGACAAGACATGAAGACTGATTCTTCTCTCCTCTTTTTTTTCCTACTCTAATTTGCTACGTGATGACACTAGCCTATATATTATAGGCTAAAAGTGGACATTCTTGTAAAATTTTCTCTAATTTTGTATCTTTTTATATATAGAGCATAAAGTGGACCTTTTTTACTTTGTGGAATTTGGGGGGGGGGTGCAAACTGCATACGGGGCTGTATTCAATGAAGGAAAAGAAATAAAACCATTACTAGGACTAGGACATTTCTAGAAAAATGCACTCTTTTTTTTCAAAAGTTTTTCGTGTAATTTTATTTAAATGCTTACCATCCTACACAAATCACACCTGAAGTTGGAAAAGCTGTTTATAAAACCTATTATAAAAAGATGAGTTGGTATTTCCTGTCATGCATGAGAGAAAAGATAGCATCTTCTCTGTAGGCCGTTTATGGTGACATCAGGCCAAGTTCAAACCTAATTAACGACACTATCAGGGATCTGTTCAAACCTAATTAAATAGAGGTGGGCTTCGTTTGAGAAAATGATGATATTTCAGATCATTTTGTCCTAACTCTTTATTTGGTGCAGCTTTATCCCCTGAACATTTTGAACCAAATTTTGTCAAATTGGTCAAAAAATGAGAAGGTGCCACCCAAAAACTTGATTTAAGGGGGGGGGTCTAAAGAGGTCTGAAAATGATCAATTTGGTCATTACTGTAATTATATTTAATATTACGTGTTCACATTCCTTTGAACATTTTGTATAGCAGTTTTTGACAACTTTTGTCATAATGGGATGCTTTTTGTAGAATGGTAAGAAATGCTAAACAAGCCACATTTGTGTAGCCTTTACTTCAAAATAGGTAGCATTGCTATGGTAACCAGGGGAAATTGCACACTGTTTATATATTGACATTTTGCCCTTTTGGTACCATCCAGACATATGTATTTGAGGTCATAGAATCCTTTTTTAAATGTTCCCGCAGGTCAATTCGTAAAAATGGCCATTTGGTAATTCAGTTATGAGGGGCTTTTGCCATTAAAAGCTCGACTGTGTTCTTATTGCAACATTGAAAAACTTATCATTCAAAGGTAATAATGGATAGTACCTACTCAGAAATTTGAGCACTTTAAACTTAACGGTTTTGCTGTGGCAGTGCCAGTAAAAAAATTGGACTACATCATTACGCAATTTGGTGTCATAGGTTTGTGTGTAGGTAAACGAACTTTTGCAGCCCTATGTTTTCATAGACATTGCCAAATTATAAAATTGGCATTGTGACCAAACAAAAACGAGCATGTGATGAAATTTCAAATATACTTTTAATAGGCTTATCTTCAATTACACACAGAAAAAAATATCTCAAAATGGTTGGAAGGTTAGGGGAGTGGCGCCAAAGTGCCCCCGTGGCTTAATTTTACGTTAAAACGGCCAATTTTATACAACGAAAAAATCGAAATCTGACGAAATTCATCAAAATGGATACCTTGACCTCCCAAAAACATAAAAAAATTCACCCCCACATTACTTAAATGTGGTAGGTAATTCAAATAACTGACACATTATCATTTGTTTAAGACCCTCTTCGACCCCCCCCCCCCCCATATTTTTTACCCCCCCCCCCACCCCCCCAAATTTGAAATTTTTGGGCAGCACCTTCTCATGTTTTGGCCGATATTGACAAAATTGGGTCAAAATGACCAGAGGATCAAGCTGCATTAAATAAGAGTTAGGACAAAATGATCTTAAACATCAAACATTTTATAGCCCACCCTAATTGAAAACAACAAATCTCTCAAATGTTCTTGGTGTCTATAAGCAATCATGTGCATATGTTGAGAATTTATATCCTGAAATTGCCTTGTGTTCCTTTAAATATGTAGAAAGATATAAGTGCCACATTGTCATCACAGCTGTGTTAAGACATCCTTGCAACAAAAGCTCCACGCACCAGGGCTAAAATTGGAGGTTCTGCTTCTGCTTTAGCAAACAGTATGGGCGTTACATTCCTGAAGAAGTTTGAAGAAACACAAATGATCAAATCACAATGAAGTATCAATAACACAACAGTACAACACACAATAGGGGTTTTTTTCATTGTATGCGGCCCGTAGTCATGACTAATTTTTTGTTGAATTGCAGATTTTTTTTTCCTAATGTGACTCTACAAACGGATTTGATGGTAAAAGTGGAGTTCAGGTTTTCTCCCTCAAGTGAAATTTTGAGTTAAATAACCAGCTATTTTGGTAGTGGGAATTCAAAATGTCTCAAAATTGTCCAGTGGGACTTATTGTGGTCAAACACACGTGGGGACAAGGAGTGCAGCTACTCCTCAAATTTTCTCAATTTTTTCAGTAGTTTGGGCCATTATTTAAAAGGAAATTAAAGCAAATAATCCACATTCTTTTGAAGAGCCCCCCCATTTGTATTCTTTTTTTAGATTTATGATGCAGAATTGCAGTGTTAATTTGCTAGTGAATTCTTCTGTGAATTGTAAAGCTTCAAACTCTACGAGTCACATAAAGGGATTTGCAATTACATAATCGGGTAGACGATCCATCTAGAATTCTTGATGCGCTGTAATGATGATGTGTAGCGATTGATGGAAGAAATGTAAATACCATATTTATTTGCATCCGTTGGGACTTCTATATTAAACATCATAAAAATAATTGGGATAATTGAATGGCCTGAAAATGTCGCTCCAATATGAAGTAACCGGTAAATAGTGCCATATATGGTTGTCATGCTCATCCACTGGCTGTCCTGTCATATTCACCAAGTCAAGTTAGGATTGTTTTCTTGACATTGTGCTATTTTTCATATGGGGCAGACAGAATTTTCCCAGCGGTGCCATTGAATTAGGATCGGGGATCCCAAATCTAAAATTGTACAAATCCCTCTTTTATAAATCATGCACACGTGTTTAATTAACATTGCCATTCTAGGTATGGTTCCTAACATTACCAACAAATACTGCAATAAATCTCACCAATTTGAAATTGGGAGTCATTCTCCAACTGTCCTATTATTAATTTCTCTGGCCTTAAATTACAACGGAAGCAAAGAAAAATATTATACAAAAAGTTCTGATACCTAAATATCAATAATTAAGGGATAGAGAGGAAGACAAGGTTCTTGAGGGTCACACGGCCTTTAAAGGACCCCTTCCATCAAGATATTGACATCATACCCTGTTGTATGGCGCCAGGTTTGGGGGGGGACTCACATTTTGAAGGGGAGCATGAGTAGGACCCCAATCTATGCAGGCCCGTATGCAGGGGGTGTGTGGGGGGTGTGGATTGCACCCCCCTCCCAACTCCACAAAATGGGCAAAAAGGTCAATTTTTGCTGCAATTGTTGATAAAAATGCGTCCAAAATTTTAAGAAATTTGAAATGAAAGTCCACTTTTTTAAATGTTCAAAAGTCCAAAAAAGGACCATTTTAAAAGACACTATCAGTGATTGAAAAAAATATTTGAAATTTGCGGAATAGCTCAAAAGTGAAGGATAAGTCTGTAGGAATTTTTCTTTTTTTTTTCATAAGTACATTTTCCAGTATAGAATGAAAGAAAAGGAAGAACACGGCAGTGCACTGCAGTGTTCCAAGATACGATTCTCCATTCAATTACGTGTGGTAGTAAGGTGTCCGTTCGGACAAATAATAAACTAAATATCCGAATTACTGTCCTTATAGGGTGCCTTCTGGTTCTTATCAGTTGCAGGGTATGTAGGATTAACTGTACTTGGTACGACTGACTAAAATCTGATTTTGTTTGATGATTTTTTCGATTTGGCTGATTTAGCAAATCACGGATAGTGTCTTTACGGGGGTAGGTCCACTTTTTGGAGAAAAAAAATCACACTTTTTCGAAAGTCCCGCAGCGCCCCCCCAAAGAAATGGTGTTAACGAAAAGACCCCAGTTTTTTCTAAAATTTTACTCCTGCTATCCAAAGACTTCAGAATGACAACTTGTTAGTTGTGATCCACTTTTAAAGTATGTTCATGCAAAAATCTGGCTTGTCAAAAATACATCGGTCCTCGGAACACTTGTGTCGCCTGCCATCAAGGTTAGTGAATGATATGCCTAACATGGACGTTTGGACATGATATGATGACCTTGGACCTCACAAATGAGGGTTTGATGTAAACTCCATAAACCCAAGTTTGGTCCAATTGAAACTCAACTTTCAAATGAGGTAATTTTACATTTCAGACTGTTTAACAACTTGACATCCCATGACCTTTGACTTGGTATGTGAAACGTTGACCTGGTAGTGACTTTGGACCTTGGTATGTGACCTTTGACATCAATAAACAAGTGAGGATCCTGTTGATACTTATGATTCAAGTTGGTTCCAATTGATCTACAACTTTTCAAATGAGGTCAATTTTACATTTTCAGCCTATTTTATAATTTGACCTCACATGACCTGGACCTTGGTATGTGACTTTGACTCAGTCAAAATATGGGGGAATGGCCCATGCTTACACCTGTGATACAGTTTGCGTTTAAATCCATCAAAGTATGAGATATTACAGGCAAATGTTTAACCCTTTTTTCACAACAGACAACAGCACAGGACTCACAACTACAGTGGCCCAAAAGTGATCCCTATGTGTCATCCCGTCTTAAGGCAGGCGACACAAGGGCCGACGACACAAAAATAGGGTGGCCATTCCACCAAATCCCTTGAATGTCCTTAGTCGGGCTGACAACACTGGTTATTCTGATTTCTTGTTCACAATCAAAGTTCAATATTACATACCCAATTCTTAAAAGACAAATTAATTGGATGGAACAAAAATCAGATCAAGCAGTCCTTGATATTCATGGCAAAACAATTATTCTAGTACACCTTGAATATATACTAGGTGCTAGCATATTGTGCAAGTCACAAACCAATATCCCAACTCCCATTTTCAATTGCCAAAATTATTTTTCTGCTCTCCAGCACCCCAAGAGGATTGGTTTGAACCACCCATAAATGCAATGCAATGTGGCCGATACTTACCTGTACGGACTAAACACAGATCAGTAGCTAGGATATAAATGTTCAGAAGTCTAGGAATGAACACAAAAATTCATGATTTGTGATAAAAAAATCCTTAATGACTAATAGAGAGTGGTGATTTATTACTTTTGAAACGGTATTGTCAAAATGTATTCCAAAACTAGCTAAAATGAACCACCATAATATTTCAAAAAGTTGGGCACTACAGCATCTTAGCCTTTGAAGGCTATATATATGGCTAATTTGACCAAGAAATAGATGCCCTAAATGAGAGCCTGTAGTGTTCCTAAATGGCTGTCAACTTTTTCCAAATTTTATGGTTGGATATTTCCCTGGAATACATTTGACCATTTTCAAAATGATTCAAATTTTTGTATGTTTGCATTTTCCATTATAATAGGCCCTATAGGGGGAATTGAAAATTCCACCCCATGTACGGAGTACCCTTATCACGTTACCAGCCATGGATTGATTAGATTGTTTGCCTTTCCTGAAATGTGTTGACATCTTCATATTTCCAAAATCCAGAAAAAAAAATCTGGAATTTCCAATTAGCGAGCCCTCCCTTGTATAGCTAGCAAATGTAGTTTAGCTAAAATAGTGCAAAGTCAGTGTTTTTGTGTTTAGAATAGAGTTTTCTTATGACCAATATGGGGTGAAAATTCTCAAAATTGTGATATGGACTCAATATACCCTTGCCTGCACCCCTGGTAAGCAGGTACCTAAGCTAAAGTATGGAAAACTGGTTGATTCTTCTTGGCTTGGCCCATCACTATGCCTAGCATATTTTGTCAGGACCTTCAATGTAGTTTCGAATGAAAACCCATGTTCTTAGCCCCAGCAAATCATCTGTGAGAACTGTTGTACTGTAGTGTAGAAAAGACAAAAAAAAAAACAAACCTTGTCAAATGTCAATCACTTCATCCAAATGTCAAAAGTATCGTTGATGGGTCAAATAATTTTAACAGTAGTCATTCTCTCGTTTAAATAAAAACCATCCCTAATATGTGACTAGAAAACAAAAATGATTCATAGGCATATGAATTTGTCGTATCAATAAGGTTACTGTGCATTGGATTTACTCTTGCCTGCTGGTTGTAAACATTACTAATTGTTTATTGTAAAATATTATACACTACTTCATACATTGGAGATCACTTGCTTTCAAATAACTACATCAGGTAGAGAACAGGCCAATATGGAGCTTTAAATTTGCCTTCTAAACCACTCCTTCAACAATGATTAATCAGTAACATGAAACAACAACCTCCCCCCCCTGGCCAAAATAAACTAACCATTTTTATGCACTTGTCAATTTCCAATCCCGGCCCTGGGGGTAACGGGAAATAGCCGGTTGTATATGAGGGACATAGCATGGATGTACTAAAAAGTATTGCCCCGCAAGCCGGGATGTTAGCCGGAACTTGACCGGGAATGTATGTTAGCTTGTCACCCGCCCTGCGGGACAAACTCATTGATGAATCGGGGACTTAAGCCGGGAACGGTACAAAAAAAAACTTTCCCGGCTCTGCCGCGGGACAAAAACGGGGACTTTAACGCATGGTCACACCATATAAACCAGGCTATCAGTGAGCAGTATCGCCCGTCAGATCTGTAGTATCTCACCATTTATATAGCTACAATTGCAGTCCGATCTATTCCATGTCGGGAAAGGAAAGCTATACAAGTAGCACAAACGCACGTCGTTCGCAAGGTCGGCGATATCAAATTATCAAGGATAGATATTTTTCAATGAAAATCGCCAGAAAACATCAAAAAAATCAACAGGAAAATGGTTAAACAAAGTAATACACCTGAATCACAAGAAATTACTAGAAGTTGTGTCTGATCATTTACTTCATAAAATCACCGTAGGTAGTGAAAGCTATGTGATATTTCTTGCTAAATGCCAGGAATATGTCATTTCATTGCATTATAAAACGCGGGCATTTAAATATGAAAAATATTGAATCTATATGGAACAATAAATGCTCAGGAAATACATCTGTTAGCTCAAAATTACTTCTCGAACTGCCGAATGTTCCGATATAAATCAAAAATCTCGGCTATATTGCAATCCATCATGGATTCCAACAAAGATGCTTGAGTGCTTCCCCTGGGCCGGGTCCGCAATATAGTGATACCCAATGACAGAGATAAGGCAGGGCATATATTTTCGCAAGTCACTATCACGAGGAGGCCGACAAAACGGACAATCACCATGATGATCTTTTGTTTGGCTGAAGTTTCCGTTGGTTTAGATATGATGCAGGTGTTCTAGATAATTGCCTCTGTATATTAGTGGTCGGATGGATATTGCCGTGGATAATGGGATTCTTTTTCAACAAACCAACCTAAACGCGAGGTTTGTTTCTCAAAACAGTAACTTCCGATGTGTGAAATTTCGGCTTGGGTTCTGACACTCCGGCGACCCAAGTATGTGATTTTACTATAGGCTAGGACCTGTTTTGTACGCATTTGCCAGAACGAGCCGGGGATTGTTAACAGAGTTTTAAAAGCACGTAACCGCCCCCATTGGGCAAGAATATACGGGGATTGTCATACCGAAGCCCGGCTAGCAGGGGACGGGACATAGCGGGGATCCTACAGAAAATTTAAGCCCGGCTACCAGGGATTTTGTGCTACTTTAGCTCGGGGACAAAGGTCCGGTGTTGTACGACCCCAAAAAGCCAAAATGTTACATTCAGGCTAAGTCCCCGCGAGTCCCGGGACCCCCAGGGCCCGGGATTTTGAAATTGACAAGTGCATTACCAGAGATAAAAAGAGACAGGGCTAATGAAGTTTTTTTCAAATATTTGATGGTGCTCCTGTTGTTTTATAGATGGATATGTTTTGTTAAAAAAGTACCACAAAAGATTAAATTGAAGAGAATCTTGGGGTATTGTATAGAAGGAATATATTGTAGATCTAACCCCAAACCCACTAAGGGTGTTTTTGTTTTGTTTTTTGTTTTGAAGGCGGCAATTTCAAAGTTGGATTCTGAGGAATTATGAGGAGGAACAATGGGTTGCAGCCTGAGCCAAGTTTCGAATCCGGGGTACCTCTGGCCACCATTGCCAGGGACCTTGTCACTTCCAATGGACCAAATACCACATATGCGTCGACAGTATATATGGGCACCTATACAGGGAAGGGTGTTTTTTTGTACCATTTTTTTTTGTTCTTAGTATTTACCTCTGTTGAATTTGGCAGGTTTAGACCATGTATTTAAGAGAGGAGAGAGAGGGAGATTTGTTCATCAATAAAAGCCCTAAACCCCCAAGGGGTGTTTTTGGAGGAAGCAAGTTCAAAGATCGATTCTGAGGGGAAAATGGGCATGCATGCATGACCCGGGATTGGACCCCGATACATCTGACATGCTAGACCTTGTCACTTCTATTGTACCAAATTGCCGCGTATGGGTCGGTGGGGGAGTATATACAGCCTCCTAAAAAGGCAAGGGTTTTTTTTTCAAGAGTTTGCCCGGGGTTTCGTCGCCAATTTCTCTTCGTTGGATTTGGCAGGGTAGTGTTAATACATCTATGAGAACATTGAAGGAACTGGTCAGAACCCCTCTTTCCAATATCAAAATCAAACACCGATATAGGAAATGTGCTTAGGGACCATTCATTATTTATTGAAGGGGCTGAGGTAAAAATAATAAGAAAATGACTGAACCCACCCCCCAATAGTAATAGGACAAAAGTACATGAAAGCCCTCACTACTAGGTTATTAAAAGGTACAGGGACACCCCCAGCCCCTCCACCATTCCACTGATGCTTTTTAAACTATAAGGTTTTATCGACAGGGATTATGTCGACAATATTTCATATGTGACAAGCACAATTGGCCAACAGGGGACAAAGATTAGGCCCCACTGTCAACAAAATATTAAAAATTCAAGAGCCTTTTATTCCGAAAATTTATTTTACAAAATCTTGTAAACCGCCGATGGGTGTATGGACTGATTGTGTGCACTTGCTAGAGGTAGGACTCCTGGAGTTAATCCCCCACCCAAATGAAGCCAGGGGAGCACACGAAGTCTGTGGGATACATTTTAGGCCTCCTGCAATTATATGCCAGGTTTGGCTTCAATAACTCTTAAAAAATGACCCGTAAGGGCGACGAAAAAGAAAACCGGTTTTACGGGCGAGCGGAACTTTGAGTTAGGGTAGGCGGTCGGGCGATTTTTTTCTTTTTTTAATTTTTTTCTTTTATGGAGCTCAAAATTGGCCTCTAAAATAGCCCCAAAATCTGAAAAATCCAAGAGAAAAAAGAAAATTTTTTGACGAACAATTTTCTTTTAAAAAAATTGCCCCCAAAAATTGATAAATTTGGTGCTAAAAAACAGGCTGATTTACAGAGTTTTGGAAAAAACTAAAAAAAAAATCTGCAAACTGAAAAATCAGGGTCGGTCGGGCCGCGTAAAACAGGGTTTTTTATTCGTCGCCTAATGGATAAATGATGGCTGCCCCTTCTTTGTTGAAATAAAGGAATGAATCCGTTAAATGGTAGGGAATATTCCCTAATTGGATGGAAATGGCCCTTTAATGGTAAATGAAGGAACGGCCCTCAAAATGGTAAGAAGGAACTGCCCTTTAATGGGTAACTGATGGACTGGCCCTTTATTTGCGAACGTAAAGAATGGCCTCTAAATGCTAAATTAAAGACACTATCAGTGATTCGCTGAAAGAAGTCAAAATTTGAAATTTGCAGATATAGCTTAAAAGAAAAAGATACGTCTGGAGAATTCTCATAAGTTCTTTTGCGAGTGAAAAATTGGCAGAAAAAGGTGGCAATTTTTTCATTCCCGCACATTTGTTTTATTCATGGTTCACTAGGCTATCCTTGAGAAACGCCTTATCACAAAATTGAGTTGATTCCGAGCTGTGGTTTTGTGTTATATAAGCAAATGCTTGTTCCCATGGTCCCATAGGCATTGTGCTGTAATTTGTCTGTTATGGACAGAAAAAACACTAGAGGCAAATTTACTAGTAGCTCATGGTGGTTTTGTATGATTATGCAATTTGTCAATTTTCAATCCCGTCCCTGGGGGTCCGGGACATAGCGGGGTAATGCCGGGACATAGCCGGGCAGGTACAAAAAAGTATTGACCCGCAAGCCGGGGCATGTTAGCCGGGAATTGGCCGGAAATGTACGTTAGCTTGTCCCGCCCTGCCGGGACAATCATTTATGATAGCTGGGACTTAAGTCGGGAGGTACAAAAATTTTTCCCTGCTCCGCCGGGACATAAACGGGACTTTAACGCATGTGTCTACACCATATAAAACCAGGCTATTAGTGAGCAGAGTCGCCCGGATTTCTGTAGTAATCACCATTATATAGCTACAAATTGCGTCCGATCTCTTCCATTGCAGTGTGAAAGGCAAGCTATACAAGTAGCACACCCGCAAGTCGTCGCACAGTTGAGATATATCAACAATCCGAGCGATCGATATTTTCAAGTAAAATCGCCAGAAAAACATAAAAAATCAATAGGAAAATGTTTTAAATATTAATATCCCTGAATCACAAGAAATTACTAGAAGTTTGTATGATTCATTTAATTCATAACATCACCGTAGGAGTAGTGAAAGCTATTTGATATTTCTTGCTAATGTTCAGGAATATTGGCATTTCATTGCATAAAAGACGGGGGGCATTTAATGTGAAAATGAAAATATTGAAAAGCGCTATGGAAACAAATAAATGCTCATGAAAGACATTCTGGTTAGTGTCAAAATACTTCCGAACCTGACGAATGTTACGATATAAATCAAAATTAAATGAATACAGTTGATTTCAGAACTTGTTTTTGGCAGTTGCAGTGTTATTCCCATTCAAATTTACATTTTATCAGGATCGGCAAGTTTTTTGGAACCGCCGAACGCCGTTTTCAGCCAAGAGTCAGCCTGTCCAGGCTCCTGCGTGAATGTCAGCTCAATACCCACTGACAGAGAACGGCATGGTGATATATTCAAGTTTCTATTTTAGCAAGTCACACTCACGAGTTGGCCGACAAAAACGAACAATCACCATGATGATCTGTTGTTTGGCTGAAGTTTCCGTTGGAGATATGATGCAGGGTTTTAGAGATTACTCTGCTGATGTTTAGTGGTCGGATTTATCGCCAGGATAATGAGGAGCTTTTTTTAAAAACCAACTAAACGAGGCTCGGTGTGTTTCTCACAAACATAACTTCGAGGGTGGTGAAATTTAGGCTACGTTTTTATGACACTCTGGCGAATTTCCCAAAATGTAGTATGATTTAGACCCCTGTTGGTCGCAAAGCCGGGACACAGCCGGGATATTGTACAGAGTTTTTAAAGCAGTCCCCACCCATCGGACCGAGAATATACGGGGATTGTCAAACCGAAGTACGGCAGTAGGGGCAGGGACATAGCGGGAGATGTACAAAAAAAGTAAGCCCGGCTACCAGGGGATTTAGTGCTACTTTAGCGGGGACAAAGGCGGGGGTGTAACGACAGCAAAATGTACATTCCCGGGCTTAAGTTCCCAGCTAGTACCGGGACCCCCAGGGCCCGGATTGAAATTGACAAGTGCATTATATGTCCAGAGCTAAACACTTAGATCCACTAATTGAATGCCCAGGAACAATATTTGGTTGGTAACTGAATTCCCACTGACGCCGAATATGCTGAAATGGCCACGCCCCTTTTTTTGGGGTCACGCCCCTTTTGAGCGACAGTACTACTGACTTTCTACAGCACCGTTGACTTGAGAAGGTGAGAGACCACTCAAAAGTGTGCAAGAATGGCCACCTTATGTGGGTCGTAATATATTTTTATATCCAAAGTCAAGTTTTTACGATAATTGGTCCAAAACCCATTTCACATCATATAATTATGATGAATTATTAAGGTTTTCATGCCAAAACAGGAAGGTAGTTCATCATCCCCTTTTGGGGATTTTTGCTCTGACTCTCCTCAGGGATAATTTTTGGGGTAGTTACGGGTAGGTCACAAAAAGAATCTTCATAGTCCTTTCCGTTCTCAAATGGCAGCCCGTCAAAATTTTGGTGACTTTAGCAAAATTGGGTAAATTAGGTGAAACCTGCATTTGTGCTGTTATACAGGTATTTTCTCCACAAGCGCAATCAGTTGTGACCCCCTGATAATGACCTTTGTATTGCCCAGAGTTATTGACCATTTTGGATCAACTGAGGATATAATCAGCATTTAAGTTACCCTTTCGTTTTGCATGGGGGAGTGTTCAACAAGGGCCCCATCGAAACGTGTAAATAATTTTTTATCCATTTTAAGGGACCTAATAGCAAGTTAAATGCTGCTGAAGGGTCTTTAAATTATCTAAGCACTAACGGCATGCCTGTGACTATGAACAGGCAAAATATCAAAGATTTCCATGCCCAAAAACATTAAATTGGGTAATTTTAGCGATTTGTCATTTGAGCCACAAAAGGCCCAACTTTTTTGGGTCATAACATTTTTAGCCGGGACGTCGTAGTTGAGTGTGAGTTTTTTTCGTGTTTTGAGAGTTGCGCGTTATCCATGAAAATCATACCCACTTTTATGTGGCGTGGATGAGGCCACATTTCTTGCATGGCTTCACCTTAATATCGATTGCGTGCCAGGAAAGGAATATACGAATTTTTCTTTTTGTGACCTACCCTAAGCTACCCCAAAAATTATCCTGAGGAGAGTTCGAGAAAATCCAAGTGTAATGGTGCCTCCCCTTCCTGTTTCGGCATGAAAACCTTGTGAATTCATTCATAATTGTATAGCAGAGTGCGCATATGGTGAAATCAGTTTTTGACAATTATCTTAAAAACCTTTGACTTTGTGGCTACTAAACATTTTACTGACGGGGCGCGCGCCATATGTGGCCATGGGGTCCGCACATTTTTAGTGGTCTCATAACCTCCTAGGTCTAACGGTTCTGTAGTTACAGTCAGTAGTACTTCCCTCAAAGGGGGGTGCCCCCCAAAAAGGGGGCGTGGCCATTCCAGCATTTTCGGCGTAGTGGGAATATGGTACCACAGCCAAATATTGCTCCTGGACCTTGCGCGGAGTGGTGAGGTGGATTTCCTGTGAAGAGTTGAGCATCTGGACATACATTGATACAAAACCAACACATGAGCTACTATAGTAATTGTGCTCATAGAGCAGGAACCTAGCCGTGGGGATCAATGAATCACTTGCTGCTAGGCCATAAAAAGGCGAGACGATGGGAGTGGGTGGAAGGAGGGGGGGGGGGCGGGGGAAGGGAATGGGAGGGGAAATGAAAAAAGGGGAAGGGGCGAGAGACCAAAGGAAAGGGTAAAATGGGAAGAGGGTTGAGGTGTTGGGGGTAGAAAGTAGAGAGGAGGTTGGAGGAGGGGGGGAAGGGCAGAGAGTAGGGGGAGGTACAGGGTAAAGGGGGGGAGGAGGAAGGTGGGGCAGAAGGGATCTGGAACGGGTGAAAGACAGGAGGAGGACATGAGAAAGAGTGTAGAGAAGGAGAGAAGAAGGGGGGGAGAGGGGGGGGTACAATAGGGGGAGAAATGGGGAGGAAGTACGGGAAAAAAAAGGGCAAAGAGAAAAAAGGAGAAGGGATAAGAGAGAAGAAGAGGGGAAAAGAATGAATGGTGACGAAAGGAAAGAAAGGTGAGAAAGGTGAGAATTAAGGGGAAGGCTGGAGATAGGGGGAGAATGTTAAGGTGGTAGAGAAGGGGGTGACATGGGAAATGGTCGATGTGAGGTGGAGGAGTGGCTAGAGGTGATTGGGTGTAAAGAGATGAAGGTAGGATGTGAGGGGGGGAGGAAGGGAATGTACAGGGAAGAGAGGGAGGGGGGGGGGAGAGGAGTGGGGAGGGGGGTTGCTGAGTGTAAAGGGGGAGCAGAGGCCAGACATCGTTTGAATGTCAGTTAACGGAACACTAATGGCTGTAATGATCACTTGCTGATCACTAATCAACATTTTGTGTACACCTTATGTGCACTGACCATAGCAAGTTATGTGCACAACTGTCATAGTCAGAGCACCTTAATTTTGTCAAAGTGGGAAATTGTATAATTTCGCCAAAAGGTCAAAATGACCACAATATGAACATTATAGCAATTATTTGTGGCATGAAACAGCAAAAAGATGGTAATTGCTACTGAACTTAATGACTCCTGCGTGACCATCCCATATGGGCCTTGGATCCAGCAGTTCTTCTGAACAAGTCTTGTGATTTTAGTCAATTGATTTGTGGCAGAAACAGCAAAGAAGAGGTTACGAGCGACTGACCTGTAATTACCCCTGCGTGACCTTGACCCAAACGTGTACACCCCATATGGCCGTAGGTCAGCGGTTCTTCTGACAAGTCTATTGATTGTTTGCAATGATTTTGGGCAGAAACAACAAAGAGGGTAAACACCCCAATGGGACTTGGATCATGTTCTTCTACCAGACTGGTGATTATAGCAATTGATTTGTGGCATAAACAGCAAAAAGATGGTTTCGTGCGACAGGACCTGTAATGACCCTTGCTTACCTTTCACCGCAGTCTGTGAACAGTGGACCTTGGGTCAGCGTTCTTCTGACCAATCTAGTTATTACAAGCAATTGATTTGTGGCAGAAACAGCAAAAGGAGGATAAGCACAACTGACCTGTAATGACCCCCTGCATGACCTTGACCCAATTGTAAACTCCCTGTATGGCACTTGGGTCAGTGGTTATTCCGACGAAGTGTGGTCAAGATCATGTTAACTGAAACACTAGTAGCATTTTGAAATATTAATAGGGTTAGAGAGACTGCCCCTTTTGCCACTAATACCTTTGGATTAAAAACTGTGTACCCCCCGATGGCCAGTCACCTGACCGAATCGGCATCGATAACACATGCAAACTGTGGGATAAGAAGGAAAAAGGGGTTGTGCGACAATGACCGGTGTTGACCCTACGTGACCCCTATGGTTAACTGTTTACACCCTATATTATATGGGTCAGTTTTCTTGTGTCCAATGCTTGGTTCAATCCGACCAAGCATCGGGCACTAGTAGCATTTGAAACAACCGGAAGTGCTGCGTAACAAGAAACAAAGAAATCAACACAATACAATACCTAGCCGTGCTACGAGACCCGGCTGTTAAAATTGAATTCTTACAGATACGACCAAATTTGCACAAAGGATTTGGTACACATGGATTACTAAAGGCTAACATTCAGATTATATCAACAGCTCAACTGTACGAGGTAAATTCAGGAGGACGAGTTGTGATCATGAATTGCCCCTTCATAACTTCACCCGAAGAGTCCAAATATTTGAAATTTTCAATTTTTCTTTTTTTAAATTTTTTAGTTTTTTCGTTTTTTTTTTTTAGAAAAATTACAAAAAAGAACCGCATGGTCAAAATATAATTTCCCCATTGGGAATTACGTGTTGTAATATTATGTGTCCGTACGGACAGCATTTAATAAAATAGCCGATTTTGTTCATTATATTAGGTTGCTTTAAGGATTCACTTGTAGGGTATTTTTTTTTTAATTTTTTACTTTTACATGTAATATATATTTTTTGGACTTCTGATTTAGCCTTTAACTTAAAGGTGCATTTCCGTGATTCCAGCACCTTCTGTTTTATTCCTTGTTCACTAGAAATCCTTGAAAAAGCTTATCACATCCTTTTTAGGCGATCCCCCGATTTGCGGTGTTGTGTTATGAACAAATGCTTGTTTTTCCATGAGTCCATAGCCGACTGTGCTATATTTATTTCGTCCTTTGACGGACAGAAAATACAAAATTGTGAATTTCTTACAGACCCAACCGAATTGCACGAAGATTGGTAGCACACAGGATTAGTAATTGGCTAACGGGTCAGATGAGATAAAAATCACAAACTTTTTTAGGTAGTCGGGGAACGATGCTGTGGATCACGAAATGCCGCTTTAAAGAGACACTGGCACATTTAAAATGAGTGTGCCCTCAGGATTTTTCAAAATTTATATTTTTGCATTGTTGTAAAGCTTTTATAATACATTCGCCCTCACCTAAATGATTAAAGCCCAAATCAGCGTCGCTTATGGTTAAAAGAAGATTTTATAATTAAACGTCGCCGGCGACATTAATTCAGCAGAGACGGAAATTGGGCGGTTTTAACACAAGAAAGACATGCGTATACATGCTCCCATGGATGTAACCGTTTGACTTGGTCTGTTGACCCTTTGGTAGTTTTTAAAATCAATGACTGAGTCTATGATCTTCATGTACTATACACATTTTTTATTGAGTTACGTCAAACGTAGAAAGGTTAGCCTACAAATTCCCTGGATTCCTTGAAGCCTCTTATTAACGTCCCTATATTTTTCACTTCAGTATGTTATTTTATGTGTAATAATATTCTTTCAATGGCCTCGACTATCATTTGTGCAGCAAATTGAAGAAATTTCATATTTTTGAAAAGTGCCAGTGCTCCTGACTCCTGAACTGACGTCAGTAATGAGTTTCTCAGAGATTTGCAATATTATTTTTTTGTGTAAAATGAGAAAATAGTCAACTAGAATAAAGATAGTAAACCCTCAAATGCCAATCCGAAATTTGAGATGAATCGATTTTTCGTTTTGATGCAGTAAACATTTATGTGTAGTATTCGTTCCCATAGGATATTTGTATAACAAAAATTCTGGATCTTGGAATTTAAAACAAAGTTGTGATTTTCTAGTATGAAGGGAATTCGATTTAAGCAATATGAGCACATGTTTTGAAGAGCGCCCCCATTTTCAAAATTTGAATTTTTGCACAGTACGTTGGTAATTGTCCCTAGGAAACTATACCTCGAACGAGAATGCTAAAAAAGCCGATTTATCACAAATAAGCGATTTTTATAATTGAATGGGATCCCCCGAGTGGGACTTAACGGCAAGCTGGGATGGGTACGTTATGTCGCGTCCATAATGAAATAGTTCCACCGGTCGAAAAATAACCTCTAACTTGCTTGCCTTAACTATTAAAAAACTAATGGATGAGCGAGACTGTACATGCGCTATTTCCCCCTCCCGGCTCTTTCACCTTGGAAAGCCGTTTCCAGCGCCGTTGTAGTTATTATCAGAGCCCGATAATAATTAGTCTACTTACAAATTCCTTCGTTTGTGACACCAGACATTTTCAAGCTTAACCATTCCATGTCTAGTTACTAGCCAGTTACCAATGCAATCATCTAAAAATCTCCAATTTTTGAAAAATTTGGGTTCACTCTTCAAAAATGTGCTCATATTGCTTTAAGGCTTATCAATTTCACACAGTGATTTATAGTATATGGAGCATTATGTACAGGCAAAAAACACTAGTTTTTTTTGGAAATTGAGGGCGCCCTCCCCTCAGTAAATCTGATTCAGCCTTAAGTTGTTCTTTTTAAAATCCAGATCAGAGAGAGCTGCAGAGGGATGGTAGGCAGGAAGGGGGGTGGGTACGGAACTTCTGTACCACGAGAAAGATAAAGGGAGAGACTAGAAGGGACCGAAGAGAAACTAGAGGAAAGGAGGGAGGGTGGGCATGAGAGGAAAGAGCCGGATTCTCCACAAAGTCATTTGTCAATTGAGTTCGTGGGAACAGAGACTAGTAAACATAACTAAACGTATACTCATTACGACGTCCTATTAATGTCTATGGTGGTGACGCTACAGTAGTGCCCGAGATGATTAGAGTCGCGTCGGAATCATTAAAGTTACTTGAGATTTTTTTTTAGGATACGAATTTCTCTCCAATTGGCACAGGAATCGATTGAGACCCACCTACCAAGAACGTCCGACGGTTTTGGACAACAAGTACAAAAAAAACAGAAACCTTTGTTTTCACTTGCATGACTATCTACATTGTCCCCATTAGATAGGAATAACCACATGCCAGCAGGCGGGGCAGGCTTTCAAAATTAAACTCAACAAAAGTTTGGACCGTAAACTCATTCTTAACTGTGTAAAATCCCTATGGAAAATCACAATTTGTGTTTTGGGACTATTGACTCCCAAAAGACAATGGGAAAAAGACTATTCTAATCTTTGATACTAATTTCCATGTTGATAACGAGATGTTATGGAATAAAAGCGCATTTTGTAATTGACCCTCCGTTTGTCAAAAAAGCCTGATAAATACATTTTTGTACAGCAATGCATTGACACTGCCCGGTCAAAAATTTTTGAATCTGTCAACATACATTTTGTCCATACCTCGGCCAATTTTTGCACGACAGCCATGAGTACCCCTAATTTTTACGTTAAATAATTATCTTTTCAATGAAAACATTTTAGTTAGAATTTCCAACACAAAAATTTTTGGTTACCCTACGGCATGAACACCGTGCTTTGACTTTCTGCGTGCACGACAAAAGTACTAAATCCCATATTATACATAAAGATGGCTGTATCGGCTTATTCACTTCAGATGTGATTCTAAACATTGGAAACATCCAAATATGCAAAAACCCTCGGGTTTCGAAAAAAATTGGGGCGCTTCTTTCGGAAATCTCTCACGTCTGCCTTTAATCTAAATGATATTACATACCGTTGTATATAGTTTTTACATTTACACATCCGTTAATGATGCGTTTATACTCAGGCTAGGCTTACAAAGAATCGAATCTGTGGTTTTTGGATAATATAACCACTGGCACTGAGGGTTTGTCCTGAGCAAAGCTGAAGACACACTTCTATGGTGTTGTAGCTACACACGTCTGTCACCAGTCATCAGGTCATAGTTTTTACAACTTACATTTGATCTTGACATTTGTACACTTGGAATGTTGGGAATTTTCAATTCGCTTAATCATGTAAAATCTGTCTCCTCAGTGCAATGATGCATATAGGAGCAAATCCTGCAATCATATCACGGTAGCGGTTGAGCAGTTACATGAAAAACTTTCGCGTACTCCTAGTATTAACAAGCACGTCGTACAATTAGAGATCTAAACGACGTCTTTATTGGTTCACCGATAGACATTGCGATGAATATTTTAATTTATTTTATATACCTTGTGCCCTGCAACAATTACATATCTTGCGGCCAATCAACTTGTGTGTGTATATCGCTGTTGTTGTACACACATCCGTTTTTTGTGTTCAACGTATTGGTGCGTGTAAATCCGTTTTATGTGGTTGTTTGCCGTTTGTTGGTTTGTTTGTTCGTTTTTGTTTGTTTTTTGTGTGTGTGGTTGTGTTTTTTTAATTTTTTATCGTTTTTATTTTTTTGTAATATTACACGTGCTCGTATATGCATTATACGTGTGTTATTGGAAATTGGGTTTTTTATACTTCACCGCGTTAACTGGCGCGTTTATTACCCCGTGTCTCTGCGGGTGTGCACTTAGGCCTAGTTATGCATTAATATTGCTTGTGTATAACCTCTACATTATATACCACACTGACAACGATTGTGATATTATTCCGCTTAGTCTTACAATTTTCACGGTGTGCACAAGGCATAATATACACTCAAATGTAACATACACACACAAATTTTATAAACAAATGTTACAATGCACACCACACACAAATTTGACAATTCCAAATCTTTACAAATCGACACACACACACACAACACACACACGTAACACACACAAATTATATGAATGAATGTCCAATATCTTTTAACAAACGGCGTTCATACTATTGTTGTATGACAGTATGTGAGTAATACCGGGTATGATGGTACTATTTGATCGCAATGAAAGAGAATGACCGCATATATCTATTAGTGCCAAACTCATAAGTCAAACACAAAACAAGAAACAAAAGCCTGTCTGAAAAAAATGGTACATCAAAACCGATTTGTTCAATATTATATCTCATATAAATAATTTCGTATTTTACATCAACATTAAAGAAAATAACAGGCTTGCCAGGATTTTTGTTTCATCCCATTTTGCTTGTTTTCAATCGAAAAATAAACTCCAGTTTACTGCGGACACAAAAATCGAGTTTGTGCCCTTTCTGGTTGAGTGAAAACGTGAATGATTTGTTAAACATGAGTTATTCACATTTTGAGCAGATAATGAACATCTTTAAAAAAAGGGATAACCTTCAAAGAAACTCCTAAAGTTTACTTAATGGGTGGAAGTTATGATCAGTAAGTTTCCTGCCTAAGATAAAGTGGATAACATTCGACATACTGTTTCTTTGTTGAAGAGAACCATGAGCTTACAGCCAGCGTACAACAATCTGTAAATGGGAGTTTTATTATGGTCCTTGAAGTATCATGAACGCAAATTCTACCAACATTTTGAATACTATTTTTGCTTCCAAATTCAAATTTTTTAAAATTATTGACGTCAATAATTTAGTAAAAATAAAGCACAAAGAGTGCAATATTTAAACCATTTTCTTTGGAGTGAGTGTTTTTATTTTGGATTGTCAATTACATTCTTTCCTGGCATGATTTACAAGTCCAATTTTTGAATTATAAATTCAAAGTTCCCATTTCATTTTTTCTTGTGTCGATAACTAGACTTCTTTTGTTTACTATTTTAATCTGTGTTTTGTTTCTCTTGTCAATTTGCAATCTTTTGTTTTGAGTTTGAACGCATGGCCTACTGGGCTAAGCCAACCTGCCCATGCAAAAGTGGCACAAATTCGATTTTGGTGTATCGCATTACATTGATTATATCTCTGGATTAAAAAAAGCAAAGTAAGATGAACAGGGACACCCATTGGAAAGCCTGGTCTTTGTGTTCTTTAATATTATGCCAAGTAAGAAATGATTATTTTGAAACTTTCATATTTAACCAATTATTTTTCTGATTGTACATTTTTTTTTTGAGACAGCTGGTATACCAGGTACTTAAAGGGATTATCAGCGCTAATGCGAAGAATCAAAAAAATTTTGAATGCATTTTTTGTCAACTTATAAATCGTGGATAAGTGTGTACAATTCCCCATAACTGCTTTAATGGAAAAAAAACCACAAAATAAGTGAAAAAATTTTTCAGGAATTTGTGCCTAAACCGTCCCTTCCCGCAAATAGGCATAACGGTGACGGCGTCTCAAATCGGCAAACTAACAGCTTGATTTGTGGTTTTAACAAAACCAACACAGAAATAAACAAAGATCGCGAATGTTTGTGTTTGAGGTTCAAACTGTATTGGTCATGTGCGACAATATCACGCTGAAACTCTGTGATATTTACCGCGCACGTATTACACATCCAGATAAAAAGTAGTGCTCTTGTCTTTACTAAAACATATTCTCAAGCCACCACTCGCAGGTTTTGGTTCGCATATCCATGCCCCGTACAAAAATATAAAAATATGAAATTTTTAATGATTTTTTTCAAGTTTCGGATTAGCAAATCTGCTACTTCCCTTTAAAATACCAAATTTTCCAAGAGGATAATGTGGGTTGGTAGGTGCAAAGCTTTGGGTATGTAAGGGATGACACACCCAACATACATTGTTGTTCTCTTCGCCCAAATGATGGAATAAGGCATCTCTACACAAGTGATTGTAGTTTTACTTTTGTTAGTCCGATTTTCATACTTCAAAATTCCTTATGACAAGAATTCAATGGTAAAGTTTGGGTATTAAAACAATAAACTTATGTTGTTTTGATTTTTTATTGTAAAAAATATAACATTTTGGGTATCAAAACTTTATTTCTATTGGCTGGCTAAGCAAAATCGGTTCCCGCAATATTAATGACCGTAATCTCTTTCAATTCTCAGGAATTTGTCACGGAACTCTTGCAAAACTTAAGCATTTAGAAAGGCTAGCCACTCTTATGACGTTTTGTGATATCAGAAGCTTTTCCGCGCGCCTCGATGTTTGAGAACGGCTAGCAAATTTATACTCTTCTCATTTTTATCATTGTTTATCTTACTTTTTCTGGGGGAAGAGTTGGCGCAGCGTCTCTTCCCTCGCCTTTCACCAATGAGTCTCGGGTTCGATTCCCGGCAGGGCTCGTGTCTCTGTGGCTTAGGTGAATTTGGTTTCTCGATCCATACTCGTTACGCATATATCGGGCCCTTTTTTTCAAGCACACACCCTCTATTGGTTTTCTCCGGGTACACCGGTGCCTTCCTGCTTCTAAAATCGAGCTCTTGGCATAAAATCTGTTCTGGTATCATGGGTTTCTTCGTGTGCTGAGCGCCTTTCATGGGAGCCGACACAGCGCCTTGAGCACGTTTACGTGGATAGTCGCGCGTTAAAAAAATACCAAATTATTATTAATAGATTATTATGATTATAAGTGTCTTAGTGTCCGCCTATAATCAAACTATTTCAATAATTCGCCCAGAAATCTACGATAAAGTGGCAAAGGCACATTTTTGCACAATCTGCAATTTCTCTCAATTTTGCACTCAAATGATAATGTAGGAACTTGCACGAATACAGAATATATTTTCACACAAAAATATATACCATGAAACAATAGGACCTTAATAAAGCAGGCTAAGAACTTTGTAATTTTTTGCCATAATATTTGGTTTGCCGTAACTTTAACAAAACAAATGTGTCTATTACATTGGTGTGTTTCACAGGACTGGTACTCATTGGTTTTAAAGACACAAAGGTCACAGCCCGGTCAAATAGGGGGGATATTCCGAGGGAATCAACTCAGAGTGTGGGTTCGTGTGTTTATAAAATATTCTATTTTCCCATAAGGCGCTGATTCTGGGCTAATGATTCAGGTGAAGACTAAATATATAAAAGCTTTACACCCATGCAAAAATGTAAATTTTGGACAATTTTGAGGGCGCACTATACGGCCCCAAATCGAATGAATGATGAGCCTGCTTTCAAGAAATAGGAGCTTCAACCTCAAATGGTGGCAGCGTCTACCCATCTTGAAATATCCAAATCATGACGTTATCACAAATTATCCACGAGACAGTATGTTTGATAAGGGCGAACCTTAACCTATGGTTTGCGATATCAGTTCAAAGGTGCAACGAGAGATTTCAAATAATAGGTGCCCCTAAAATGTGAAAATTATGAGTTTTGCACAGGCGTAAAGCTTTCAGTCAAAAATATCCCCTTCTGAAGGATTAAGCTGAGAAGTGTTTCTTTGGTACAAAATTATGAAATTTCTAATTTCCTATAGGAGCAAATAGGAAATTCAGCCTATGTTTTCTATTGAAATATAAGCATAAACAAATCACCTTTTGTTGTTTTCATTTTAAGTTATTTCTGTAGCCAAATAAAAGATAGGGAATCTACTGTGTGTCTAATCTATATGAAATCACTACATATCACAGAAAATATGGATGACTTGAAAACTCTCGTTGCACCTTTAAGTGTTTGCTTTGCCATTAAAATAATGAAAAAATAATGACATGTGGAATAGTAGTCACTGGCGTCATCTTTTGTTGTTTCCTTGAATGGCTGAATGACTGAAATTGTTCTGACTTGCCTTTAGTTGCTATGAAATGAAATCATATTTTAATCATGTGAACGAGTAATAACGGAAGAGGTATTGTACTACAAGATAAATACAACCTGATTTATCTGTAACACTAAGTCTTTATATGGGACAGAGGTTAATTCTACAGAATATTTTATGAAAGGGTAGTTAAGTCCATAAAAAAAACCCAGGCGTGTAATCTACTTTTTTCAGGCTAACAAGTAGATAAGTTAATAATTTAATATCTGCTTTTACCTTGTTTTCATTGACTTTGACATTTTCCTATCAAAATTTCATGATTCGTATCCCTTTTAAACTAAATTTCTCATAATTCATCTTGACCAGGGACAAAGTTATTATCTCTTGAGAGAGCATTAGCTTTTAACTTTACCGAAACCTCTAGCCTCACAGTTATTAAAACTAGACAAAGGTTGTGTAGCTTGAAATTGTTAATCTCTAGAGGCATGGACCGATCTAGTTCGTCACTTAAAGGGAAAACATGTTATTTTGGTCAATTGTTTAGATACCAATTTCGAAACTTCATGTCTCATAGTTCCTGTTTGCTAAGATTAGCATGGCTTAATGTCAATTAACGAAATGGATATTGTAATGCTCAGCTTGACAGCCATTTTCACCTAAGTAATTAGGTAATCCAATTTTGTTTTTATGTATCTTCAAAGTACATGTCTTAGAGCTTTGGTAGTGAAGAATTAAAGAAAAACATAAATAACGTTTGCTGTGCTGGTTTAAATGTAAGGATCGAAAATTAGTTTAGTCCATGGGTAAGTCTATGCAAAATTTTACAAAGTCACTATGATGCCAAACATGGTCAGCGGCTAAAGTACCATCTAAACTAGTACTCCAGAGATGACAAGACCCAAACTCTATGCAGAGAGTGTTTGGAGAAGAAGAAAGACAAGTCAAGGTGGAAAGGCGTGAAAGAATTAGAACAAAACAAACGTGGTCAAACTGAACCACGAGGGCCTTTGATGCATACAAAACCAGAAACTTAATCAAAGACATGAGCCATAAAGAGCATATGCCTCATCAATCTTGTCAAAGAAGTGGATGAAGAAAATATGTCTACCTTTATGGCTGTGCAAAACAAGGGCAAAGGGCAAGTCAAGATGTCCTGACCAATGCAAGTGACTAGATATTCCTGACGGATGAAGAGCACACTCAAATAGTGTTTCCTCCATAGTAGAGACTGCCCAGCAGCCTGATATCATCATCTATTCAAGATCTACCAAGAACGTCATTCAAATTGAGCTGACAGTCCCATTAGAGGGAAAACTTAGCCAGTGCATATGCCAGGAAGAAGTGTAAATACCAAGACCTGGTAGGCTAGTAGCCCAATGTGAGAACAGAGAATGGACTGTGTTCTACTTTCCCATAGAAGTTGAAAGCAGTGGTATCCACACTACACCACTGTCACCAATTGCCTGGCTTCCCCAGGTATACCCAACGGGAAAAGAAAACGAATGGACACAGCGGCTTTGCAGAAGCACAAAGGGATTCTGGCAGATGGAATTAGTTCCATTACATTTTCTTTTGCTCTGAAAGAAGAGGGACGGTTGAGCGCTCATAAAACCGGTTAGACCTGCCAAGGTCTGGTCTGATGTCCAGAAAACCTCGGAGCATCAAACCTTTAAAGGTCCCTGGAAATGAGATGAAACCTCCTCCAAATCCTTGTGGGACATTCACGGCAATAAAAGGGGCCAGAAAAAAATACATTACTACAGTGACATCATTGTGAACAACTATGATTATCACGCCAGTGGGAGAAAGATTCACAACAGTCACCTGGAATTTTCATGACTTTCTCCCTCCTTGTAGATGTGACACAAACACATCAATGATATTTGCATTTCCTGGGACCTTAATTTCTTACTTTAGACATTTGATTCAATTTTATAAATCTCAAGAGGTTCGCTGGAAAAAAGTTCGGCAAAAGTTTTTAATAATACTAAGTATGATGTATGCGATTCATGGTACAATTATATGCATGAATAAAACGAATCGATTTAAGGAGCGTTACAAAATACTTACTGAATTTAAATGAGCTTTCAATCCAGCCCTGGTCTGCGGAAAGGATTTAAACTAAAAAAATGTCGTGCAGAATAAAGATAAGATCCGTGTTTGCATACACAAAAAGGCCCCATTTTTATTCATTACCCCTTTAATGGCATGTGAAGGATTATTAAATATGGCAGCACAACACAACTTATTGTTTGTCAAATGTTTAGGTAATTAGCAAATGAATATGGAAAATTTTGTGTGTCGCCGCAAGTCATTATGATCATTCTAAGTAAGAAATTAAAGTACATAATAGGAAATATGTTGAATTTTTTTTTTTAAACATACGGGCCAGGAAGTGAGTCGGACGAGGCGTCTCGAGTGTTAAGTATATTGGCCCACGCCTCGTGAGATTAAAGGGGCAGCGTATCTCCTCAAAGGCGATTTCAGTTTTCGTTGAAAACTTCGTGTGGAGTAGCAAGGCGCGAGTAACTTGATGCATGGAAGAACTAAGAAGGAACCACAACGACTCCCACAATCCGATTTTAATCTGGTTATCCATTTCGCTCCCCGCACACCCAGGAAATACATTCAACAGCGAACCATTTGATCGTAATCCCTCGGCCGCAATGATGATGCGGTGAGCAATAATTTACTGGAAATATTTGAAAACTATATATACGTACACGTAAAAGTGTAAAAGTATATTGCATATTAAGGATGTTCCGACTGTCTCCGGTGCGTATTTGTGCTGTTTTCGTTAGATACGCAGTGTTTTACATCGTTATGCGTTCAGCTTTAGGGCCCCAATCAAACTGCCCAGTGTGAGAAGTAAAGGATGAAAGTTTTGATAAAGTTGAAGTGTTGACAGGGGGGGGGGGTCTAGGATTTTCGTTGGGTACCATGCTCGTTCCAGGGGTTTGATAGTCTAATGGGACCAGTTTTGGTGTGAAATTATACTACTTTTCAGTGAAATATACCCCTAACGGACTAATTTGACAGTGAGATTATACCTCTTGAGGGACCTGTGTTCTCAATACATGACAAAAAATACACATTTAAAATAGCCAATATGAAAAATGACACTGTGCTACTGCAAGAAAAAATACACATTAGGGTTATTTTGCTGATATGATTTTTTCTATTTGTCTCAATTGAATCAGGTCACAATCACAAATGAATGTGTACCCCTGGGGACAGAAACTTTGTTTATTGTGAAGTTGTACCCATGCGGCAGTCCCCATTTGCAGCTAGTCCATCTTTTTTTCATTTCTTTGAACGAGCATGGGTTCCCGACCAAAATCCAAGAACCCCCCGGCGTGTTGACCGGTTTCCACTGTGTAAGCCGCTATATGTTGAGTATTTCTTCCCACGCATGCATAGCTGCTGATTCGCCGATTCCCGATGACTCGGAATATTTACGCCCATGAAGAAACAACAAGAACTGCGGAACTTTCTCGAGAAGACCAAAATTGGATTAGGATGATCCTTGGAAGGGCCACTTGTGGGGATATGAATAACATTGCACAATTATAGGGCGACAGATGGATTGGTCAAAGCAAAGTGCTAGTTGTGTTCCTTCTTATCTCTTTCTTCCATGGCTTGATGTAAATATTTTTACTATTAGCTTTACACATGCTGTCGTTTTCCACGACGCGAGTCATTGGCGAGCAATGACATCTGCACATTCTGTCTCGTCAAAGTCAAGGACTCCCTCCAAGAAGCCTCTAGAATCACGCCTCTGTTGCTTTGTACGAGAACTGTCTCTTTCACTGTACCCTATATAGACGTTTCATATAGAAGTCCCATTGATGCAAATGAGGTATTACAATTGATTCCGTCATGCGCTGTATGACGTTGTGCAGTAGTGCTTGACGGAATGAATGGCAATACCTCATTTGCATCAATGGGACTTCTATATGAAACGCCTACCATATAAGAGGCAATCGCTCTCACGTCTGGAAATCTCGGTGACCAATATGCAAATGCAAATGGTGCGCCCTCAGGCGGAGTGCCCATCTCTCTGTCATTGGCGTTTGGTCCTCATATAAATGTTGCTGTGGGGGGTTCGCCACTCCTCCCGCACTGGGAGTCTGTTTTTGCATTCCCAGCTTATGCCGGTACCCATTTATACTCCTGGGTGGAGAGAGGCAAGCGAGGTAAAATGCCTTGTCCAAGTGCACAAGACATTGGCGACAGCGGGGCTCGAACCCACAACCTTATGCTTATGAGTCGAGCGCTGATCCACTGCACCACATGTGCCCCTGCACCAATATGCCCGAATAATGTCCAACAAAACAGAAAGGAATGAACCAAACCCAGCGAAATTTCTGTGCAGATGAAAGCGGGAATATATGTTGGCCGATTGATTAAGTTTAGATACACTTTACCATTGACATTGTCGTTCAAGAACACAGGTAATAGTATTTTAAACAAGTAACGAAACTTCTTGAAATCTCATATTTGACGAACTTGATTATAGGGAGATTCCGTTTAAACGGGATGAAATTATAACGGGTAAAACAATTAAAATATTTGTCTCATTTAAGTCGTTTATGAAATCACACTTCAAAATCACGGGATTCTCATTCATAATTTATTTTAATTTGATGCTTCATATTTTTTGTATGAAATATATTTCTTTATTTCATGATTCTTTTTAGTCGCCATGTATTTAGCTGAATAATGTCCTTCTAGTACAGTGATTAATACGTATTAACAAACTAGTACAAATTATTGATTGATAATTTTCAATAGGGTTGTTCATGTTTTTGACGCAGTTACTGCCTAAAAAACATTAAATTAGAAATTTGAAAATGTCAAAAGATTTTCCAGCTATTACTTTTATGGCATATCACTCAAGAACATGCCTGGCGACCCGTTTCTTGGTTTGTGGGACCACATCACATATGTTAAAACTACGAGTAAACATCATTAACATTTGTAAGTGCTCCATAATGTGCCAATTTAAAGAGTAGGCAAGCAGTAAAAATCTGTGCCATGTGAACTGTTGTATCATATGAAGAGAAAGTCAATTTATTGGGAGTTAGAATGGTTTTCCTCGCTCGTAGTGAGAAATACGTAAAACTCCCACCCCTATCAATAGTGGAAGAATCGTAACTATTACGTAATGGCTTTAAAATCGCGTCGGTTTCGATTATAATATGCGCCTTTTCATTGAAGAATCTGAATAAGACAACTTATAAGAGTATCAAGGTAAATTACAGTCATAATATGAAACTATATGCTATGTCTAAGAAAGTATTTCTTAAACGTAGGATGAAAAAAATACAATAATTTCCATTAGTAGTCACGCAATCGGATGCACAAGACCTAGTCAGCTAAAATATATGGGTCATACTGTAGCCTACCCTAACCCAAGATTAATGAAACCATCACATCGGCATATAAAACGTACCATATAAAACACACGTTGCCCACACATGCTTGTAATTGTATGACTCATATTGATGTCATCTCTATGAATATGTGTATCTTGAAATGGACCGGTTTGGCAGCCAGCAACTTATTTAGCCCTGAACACACCCATCCACTGGAGATCACAAATCATTTATAGTCAAAGGAATACCAGACTGTCCCAGTGTCCAAGGTTTAAACCAGAGATAAAATACAATTTTAAGAGCGATTTCTTAGCATTTAACTGTTCTTTCGATATCTTAGTAACTATAAGTACCAGTATTCTTTGCAATGTAAATGCTTATAAGATTAATTGTAACCATATCTTGCACGCTCGATATTTAACTACATTTAGATTGTAATTGTATACCATCCCTTTTTAGCGTACACATATTGTAATAATAATGGTTATTTATAATTACAGTTTATTTAATCTCAAATCCGTTGGCCGTATGACAAATTGCTTACGACATTTACAACGACATAATTACCAATTACTAATTATTGACCCGACACTATACAAATTAGAGCAGAAGCGCTTTTTTGTTTGATCGTATCACAAGTCATTGGTAATGGCTTTTGTGGGGTGTTAGATTGTTCAGCACGTGTGCTTATCCGGGGCCGCGTGTATCCATGATACTGGCGACGCCCTAAAATGGCCCGCCTATTTGAGGCAGGGGCGGATGGGAACAGTCAGGAGTTTACCCCTACTCTTATTCGACATGACTGCGATGTACATGTACAGTTGGGCTCTCTGGTACGGGACCGCCGGCTACAGCGTAACGTCCCTCTGAAGGACGGGAGCTTTCATGATCTCATTTGCCCCATTCCAGTGAACCATGGAGGAGGAGCGGTAATTCTGTATTTAATCAATAGCTGTATACCGATGAAATCCAGAATTGGTAGTACCCCAGAATAAATCCAGACAAGTGCCACGACCCCCCCGGGACTCGAACCCGGGAATTTGAGTGTAAATTTGCCGCCAGAGGCAAGCACCTAACCGCTAGGCCACGCTTAAACAGCGCCCGTGTTTGAAAATTCAAACACACTAAGAAAAACACAGAGTGCAAAATGCAGAATGCGGAGAGAGTGGTTTAAATCAATAGCTTTTATAAAAGTAAAATCCAGAATGACTTTCCAAATTTGAATCCAGCAGTGACCTTCCTGGCCTGAACCATGGACCTTTGATACATGAGGCAAGTTGCTAACAACTAGACTCCCAAAAAGTAACAGGGATGCTCAAGCTTTACAAGTACAAAGGAATTCGGAAGGGTTTGGGTTGGAAGCCAACAGTAATGAACGGATCAATTCTGACCATCAATTGATGGGGAAACATAAGTATACCAGAGAGAGAAGAGAGAGAGAAGATGCGGAGAGGAGAGTGGGAGATTGAGGACGAGAGTGAGAGAGAGCAGAGAGAGAGAGAGAGCGAGAGAGAGAGAGATGGAGAGAGAGAGAGAGGGACGGAGGAAGCGAGAGTCGGGGATAAGAGTGAAGAGAGCAATAGATGAGAGAAAGAGTGAATGTACATCATGCATCAGAGCGACAATGGAAGAGGAATTTAAAAGAGGCACTTTACATCTTGTACCATGTTTATTTAAGTTTGTAAGTGTAAGGTTTTATGTTATATTTTGTTATCTATTAATCTTTTATTGTGTTTTGGAGTTTATGTATGTTTTTATGAACGGCCACCGTCGGTATGGACGGGTTGCCGCTGTTATAAAGCGTGTTAGGTTCAAATAATAAATAAAAAAATAAAATAATCACTTAAAAAGAAGACATTGTAAATTTGAAAACAATGCTAAGATTGTTTTCGAATTATCGTACATCTAGCTTGCCACTAATGTACCGCATAGCATATTGAATATTTCTGAACTTTTGATAACAAATACATACTATATACAGTTTCTTTTATTACCATATTGAAAAACATGATCTTGGTTATTTTATTCCTTCGTGAAGCTAATTGACGGTGTTTAGTCGGTCTGCTTCAACAAGAGATCATTTCTATTATTGTTTATTGCCGAAGCCAACTTTGAGTTGATTATAGACTTGAATTTTTGTGAAAAGGGATTTTGAATCGTTTCGGGAAACGCCAGAAGTAATCCCAGGATAACAAAATAACAGAGTTGCTTTTCAGTCATTGTTTTGTAGATTTCATAAAAATAATGTATTCTGTTGCGTTAAAAAAAAAAATTTTTATAAACTTGGATGGGGTTTCTCAATACCGATACAATATACGAATTATCATTTGAGCTTTGGCTAAGGCTTTCGTTATCAGTGTTTATGAAAACAGATCAAGATGTGGGTCCATAGAGTTAACCCATATCTTGTAAGCTGAGAGTCACAGCGGACCGGATTTCTTGAAACATTTTGGCGTACATGAAGGAGAGAGATTCCTGCTTAGGAAACTATGAAATCCAACTTATAATTCTCTATGGTATATGAGGGGGGATGGTCTCACCTCCCCCATCATTGTAGAACAGATCACGATCACAAAATATCTTGCAAGCAGCTGACACGGCAAAGTAGTTTCGTTTCCCATTTTAAAGGCGACATCCTTCCTCGATGGTTGCATTTTATTCTTTTGGGAACCATACAACCTCTGACAGAAGGTATGGTAGAACCATAATGGCGTTAGCAGCAAGTGGTTACTGCTCCTGCTCAGCCGATTTCCCGAAGATGGTACCCTAATTTTGAACAAATCGTGTTTCTTGCGCAGTACATAATGCTTGGCACATACGAATCACTGTGTGAAAGAGCTAAGCTCAAATTGGTGGCCTCATATAGAAAATCCAAACCTGGTTAAAAATCGGATCAGAACTTTGCTTATTACATGTATGGGTACCGGGCTTTTACTATTACAGCTCCCCCGTATGTGGAACAGCTCCCGTTGAGGTAAAAATGCACCAACTGTTTCCAGTTTTTAAAAACTAGACTGAAGACATATCTTTTTTATCTGGGTGGAGTTAGTTTGGGTGGCAAATTGGTCATCATCCATCTTTCTGATATATCGATTACTTTCTGCCGCAAATCAGCGCAATTAACTGCAAATCCAGTTAAATGATTTTTTTATATTGCGGTGACCGTGATGCAGTTCGTTGGTAGAGACTGCAGTATGGCCAACACAAACTACCGCAATGCAGATGCAGTGAAGTATGAACGAACTGTAGGGGTTGCTTCAAACTCAACAACGATTGCTAGCTGGTTTCTACCCAGGCTTTGGTTTTAACTGGTTTGCTATATTTTAAAGCAATATTTCGACACAATTTTTTTTGAAGAGCGCCTCAATTTTCAAAAATTTTAGTTTTGATGATTTTTACCCCCCACAACGGTGCATTGGTAACAGGGCTAGTAAACTATACCTGTATGGAATGGTTAAGCTAAAAAATGTCTATGTGTCACAAACGAAGGAATTTTGTAATTAAATCGGATCCCGATAAGAATTAAACGGCAGCTGGAAACGGCTTCCAATGTGAAATAGCAGGGAAATAGCGACGGTACCTATCTATGCTCATCCAGAAGTTGTTTTTATTGAGTTCAGGCAAGTCAAGGTAGAGGTATTTTCGTGAGGTGGCACTATTCATCATGGAAGGACATGAAAGTGTAGCATTTCAAGCTCCGCCGTTAAGTCCACTGGGATCCCAATTTTAATTACAAATCACTTATTTTATGATTAAATACGAATTTTGTAGGATTCTCGTTTCCAGGTATAGTTTAGTAGACAATACCAACATAACTTGCCCAAAATTCAAATTTGAATAATTGGGGCGCTCTTCAAAAAATGGCTAATATTGTAGGGGGGATGAGTGACTCAGTATGGCTCGACTTAGGCACATGGCACAAAACACGACATTTATTTTGTAGTACGATGGTTTATTTGCATGTATGTCGGGAAAAGCCATAACAATGTAATGTATGGTTGCCAGTTCCTGTTTCTTTTATAAATATGATCGAAGAATCCGTGCTTATACAAACATGTAATACTTTGACTTACCAAAGAGTTATCTATATTTGAAAAGAAATGCCACCTGAGTGCTTGCTATTATGTGAATATTGGGAGGCCCGCGCTTCGCGCGGTCTCCGCTAGCTGAGTAAACAGGATCACTGAAACCGGAGCGTGGGAAGGTCCTTCGGGCTCAAAGTCCGGGACAATGGTGAACAATAGGGCCAATCGATTCAGTTGACGACTCTTTTACGCAACATTAGTTTTTCCGCTTTATTCCGTTGTCATCTATGAGCCCGGACTATGGATACATCCAGACTATGATTACTTTCACACCGGTCACTGAAACAAGAAGCGATCACCGGGGCAATCAATGATGAAGAGGTGACACAGTTGCCACACTACCGCAACCATATCAGGCTATGCTAACGACAATTGTGGCATATTGGTCTCCTGTCTCGCGTGCCCACCTATATCGGTCATGTTTGGCTATTTGTATTGCCTGCCATTGAGGACGACTTTGATTGTACTTCTTGGAAAACTAATTTTGCCAACCGTATTGAAGTACCTCACGCAGAATTTCTGACCAAACCACAGTGGACAGTCTTCACTTTTGTGTTGTCAAAAAACAAAACAAAAAACAAACAAACAAAAAACAAACATCCTATTGATTTCGTGTACAAAACTTTAAGCTCATGGAGTTTCCTCTTGCCGGCCCCGAAATTCCGAATAAAATGTTTAATTTGGTGGAGGTTTTATTTTGACAAGTTCACACTATAATAAGTAGGGACCAAGAACATTGATTGACATGAGGGGCATGAGGTGCACCATATGGCTGGTAATAACTTACCATACTGGGGGGGGGGGGGCTTCCATCTTTGGAGGGGACGGTGTATGTAAGGTGTTAAATATTTGCACGCTGAGCAATTCTGTATAAGTTATAAACACATAAGTCAGTAGTGGCAGTCGAGATTGCGTTCCAAATATTTGTAGGTCATTTGGGATGCAATCTAAAAAACGATACAACAAGGCATGTCTTCTTTTGAATATTTAAATGCATTTCACGCATCATGAAAATAATTAATTTGGAAATGGTTATAACAGGAAAGACAAAAAATTGACCAAAATTCATCTTGAAGCGAGTATCTCGCCTGCCGCCACGCAAAGAGTAAGACCCCAATTTTCAGCACCGCTGTCACCCAAAGACCCCATGTATTTGAAAAGTCACCCAAAGATTCCCATGTATTTTGAAAAGTCACCCAAAACTCCCCATGCATATTTTGGAAAATGTCACCCAAAGAGCCCATGTATTGAAAAAGGTCACCCAAAGACCCCCATGCATGTATTTGAAAAGGTCACCCAAAGACCACATTTTTGGAAAGTTTTAACCACTGTCAACCTACAAGACCCCTTTTGGAGAAAATTTTGAAAATTTTCACCCAAAGACCTCTATTTGTTGAGTCCTCTGTCACCGAAATGCACCCCGGGTTGGAAGAGCCCAGGGCCTTACAAATCCATTCATATGTGATCCGTCCGGGTATACGCTAACGTAGAGTAAATAGTCCCTATAGGAATGGTGTTCCAACACAATACTGAAAGATACACCATGTAACAGTGCAGTGCAGTTACAATCGTGTAAAACGATTCAACTTGGCAAAAACAGGGGAAGTGAAATCGCAGCGCCAATTTTGCTTACACCACGTGATTTACACATTAAAATGATGCAAGGCAAAATTTAAATGACATTTTTTACACCTAGGGGTGTCCACCTGGAAACAACACGTAATCTCTAAAGAACATATTATTTCTACATCAAATGGTGACATAATCGTTTCTTGGACACCTCTAGATTTTTGTAAAAAATATACGGTTAAAATTGCAGCAAATTTCGCATTTTTGCATAGTTTGTTTTGCCGGATGATCAAACTCGTGAGGGATTATGGGTATAGTCTGGCAAGTCGGAATATGAATCAAACGACAGCAGTTTGATTAGTTCAGCTAGGAGTCACTTCAGGTGGCGGTACTAATATTTGCTTTAACCGTGCGAAAACACGTTGAACCGCCAGGAACCGGACAGTCAAAACAGGCGGCTGATTTTGAGGAGCCCTAATAACACGTTCTGGTTGGATTTAGACATTTAGATGATGTTATTGTAAACCAAGCTCAGGATCTTGTGAATCGGCAGTATGTATTACATTTAACCATCTTTTTGGATTAGACATTATACTGTGTATAACGAGTATAGGTTGAAGTCCATTATGGGGTTTAGAATTATCCAATTTATTTTTTTCTTAGGGTCCAAAAGTGTACTATTTTACGGGGTGTGGTATTTGGTTGCATAAACAGGGAGGAGAAAATATATATAAGGGTTCTACATGGTCTATGGGAGTCACCATAGATATTTGCACACAGAGCCATCACTAAAAGCGTTAGATCCATGTTCTGTTCAGATGACAAAGGAATCATTTGAAAGCGGTTTAATTTTATCCAGGATGACCTTGAATCTTAATAGGGCTTAAAGGATTATTTTGGTAACTAACAGTCAGAACTCATTAGAAGACAATACATTGATGTAAACACAATTGACCTGAATTACCCCCTTGTATAATTTTAACCCTATTTTAAATGTTCCCCTAGTCTGTGTCACAGCCGGGGAAACTGATTTACTACTCCACTTTAATGCTGGGCGGAGTAGTATATCAGTTGAACAATGGAGTGCTCGCGCTGATGTTCTGGGGGCCTTAAACACACGTGTGTCATGAAATAAATTCTATTGGAATAGTTCACACAACAAATCAACCCGCGTGTTATCACTTATGCTGAAACGTCATACATTAGTGGCACCCTCTGAAAAAAAAATGAGTGGAAGATAGGGAATTAAAAGACGGAGATTAATGTCTTTTTCCCGGGACTCTTTTGCCCGGCGACGGGGATATTAATATTTTGCCTTGATGATCGGGACATTGTGCACTACGGTTACTTGCCCCCATAGGAACCACCGGGCTGGCTAGCTACGCACCCGTCTGCAAGGGTATTGCATGACAATGTGCAGTACCAACAGTATAGATGAGGTGACATGTGACGCAACGCGGGGCAACGCGACCAAAAGAACTGCCGGCAGTATGAGTGCGCACCTGCAGGGCTTGTGCTTTTTAAAATTCGCGCTCAATCAGGCGGATAAGGGCTATGATGCTGTAACTGTAGGGCATATTCTTCGCACCTATAACATGTCCGTAGACCAGGTGCTAACTGTGTTTGTAAAACATTGATGTCAACTTATCTATAGGTAACTGCTATTGTTGAGACGAGAGTGACGCGTTAATTTCTTTCTTTTCCTATTGATTTCACGCCAGTACCAGAGACATTACGGTTATGTTTTCGACAAAGACATGGGAACCCAGCAAGTCATCAATCATTTTCTTCAATGCCTAGAAGGATGACACTTATACCCTGACTCAATTTTTCTCTAGGGGCAACAATTACTGCCTATGGTATTCTTTCACCAATGTCTTAGCTACCAGATTGTCTTCACCTAGTCCCTTACTTTAAGTAATCTAGTGGATAATTGCCATCAAAGCTGATTCTGTACTAATATTAACGATCTTTGTCAGGGTCATGGTTTGCGTCGTACCCACACAATGACCAATACTAATTGCCCTTGGATACCAATGTCTTCTATCAGATTTCAAGATTGACAGCAGCCAACCTTTTAAGCCACGCAGCTGTATTTAAAATCTACTTTATAAGGCTGGTGATAGGCCCTAGTTTCAGGAAAAAAATGCGGATGAAGTCATATGATTCATTCAGGAGGACATTTCCTGTGAATATAGAATATCTTACTCAACAAAATGATTCTGTTCTATGAGGACCTCATTGACAAAGACTTTGCAGAGGGTTAATTTGGAATAGCTATCAAACACCCTACATCGTCCTTATATTTTTTTTACATGGACATTAAGAGGAAAGGAGCTATATAGGAGAAAAGGGAAAAAAGGGTCATTGGATACAACTGAAGGTTTCCTAAACTAACTTGTTGTTCCTTACGCTCATTGTATTAAAATATAACACAGAAACTTCCCTTGTTATGAGTAGGAAGTGTAGTTCCTTTTTAGAAAGAGTAATGATATTCGTGGCAAACATGGTATGTTGAAACGAAATTGTTTGATAGGGGGGATCATGGTTGCGTTGTTCTTTAAATTCACTCGTCCTTCAAAATCTTAAACGTTAGATATCTCTTCAGTTTATAATTTTGATTCAGTACATAAGCCCCACAGGACAATATATAGTATATAAATTATTGAAACAGAACTGATCTTAGCGAAACCCTTATGAGAAAATATTTTACCTTGTTAAAAAATGACATCTGACTTGCGTCGTGTGTTGTCCGAAATGTGTCGTTATTGTGTAAGAGAAGAAATGCCAACTCGGCTCCAGTCTTCACACCCATTTACGCTACCATAGCATCTCTAGTGCCGGGAAACAGCGCCACCTTTTCCGTATCCGCATCGCTAATTGGCGCGCTATTCTTAGACATGCGCTACGCATGGGACTCCATAGCCAGCCAAACGCTGTGTTAAATGGCTCTGCGCTTAGCTTGAACAAGGAATGAAAAAAAACGGTTTCATGGTGGTACCTTGGATATCGCGCAATCAACGAATCAGGTGGTCAATCTTGATTGTATGACAAAAAAGGACCCCTTAGCTCACTAGTTTTTGTAAGCCTTGACGGTGGCATGACTTGACAGCAGAAATCGAGAATGGAGCCAGCTGATAAGAGCTGATAAGGTTAAGAAAAATGCCTTGTATGGAATCGTATTTTTCACGTTTTCGGGGTCTTTTTTCCAAAAAATAAACCTATATTATAACTATTTTCAGCTAACTAGACCATTTGTTAGGATTTTTGGTGGGTAAATCGTTACGATAGGCCAAGTATTTTTGCGCAATCTTCCATGTACCGCATGTACAAAAAATCCGAATCATCGCTATCGACAATGTGTGTACGTGGAGTTTTCCACGCTTAGCCGATTATGATGTGGTTGATAACTCCCTAGCGCAATGAAGATTTGCCAATGTTTTCCAAGATTCAACAATGGCCGGCGCTGTGTGCCCAGACGACGCGTAAATGGGGTGTCTTTTAAGGTACTGACCAAGATATGATGCCTAAGCAGAAATCTTCAATACCACAGCACTTAACACAGCTTTCCTTCGCGTTTAGTAGTCCGTGCAAATAATAATTCTCATATATACAACGTGCAACTTTGTTTGTTGCCTTTGTATGCTTGACTGCCTCACATCCGCTTGACTGCAACAAAGCGTGGATGTACTTGACACAGGACGGCAGAAATCTGGCGTTTCAGTTTCGCCGTTAAATTATAATCAGGGATTCCGATTCTACTTACAAAATCCTTCTTTTGTGAAAAATACGCACGTTTTTGGGCATTAACCATTCGCAGGCAAGTTTTACTAGACGATTACCAACACAACTGTGCAAAATCTGCAATTTTGAAAATTGGGGGCACTCCTTCAAAATGTGCTGTTATTAAGTTTCCACCTCCACCTCCTCCCCACTCCCACCCACCCTCACCCCCAACCCACACCCAAAACAACTTTACACAACCCATTTACGTTAAAGATGCAGTCATATACCTCTATGGCTCTGCAGTGCATGATTTGCATTGCAATAGATTAACTTGGACTGCAACTCGACGCAAAGATAGGACCTCCAACTATTTTTTGTGTAACGGAAGAGGACGTCCATCGGGAAGTAACGCCCCTAGTGCCTGGTAGGTAAATGCACTATATGCATATTCACTGTGTGACGCAATGGCGCGCAGTCAAAACGTGTCATGGCTATTATTTTGTAAAGTATAGTCACACAGAAGCAGCTCCCGACCCAACCTTTTCCCGACTACACAGACCGCAATTTTTTTCCACAAATCGGCTAAAGTCTTGTTCAAAAATCAAACTTGCAAATTTACACTTTTCATCCCGACCAGGGATGATTAGTCTGCGAGTTTCCCGGTCGTCAACGAGACAAGGGATGCTGAAACTCCTAACCGTAGGCGACACATCATAAGATCAACAAGATCAAGCATGTTTAATTGGCGACGCCACTTGTTCAGTCCCCGATCAGTCGCCGACCTTGAAACGACGGCGCAAGTTGACATGTCGATTAGTCGCCGAGTTGTTGACACCAAGAAAGGTACATCACATAGAAGATAACCCGCGACGCAACCCATCCTCTTCCCAACTACACAAGACCACATTTTTTTTCAAACCGGGTGCAGTCTTGTTTAAACTTGCAAAATTTACAAGACAAGAGATGCTCAATCCATAGCAGTAGGCGACACATCATAAGATCAACAAGATCAAGCATGGCACTTGTTCAGTCCCCAATCAGTCGCAGACCTTAACATGACAGTATAAGTTGTGATATGTTGCTGCCAGACTGCAAGTCAGCGACCTATCTTCTGCAGTCGCCGAGTGTAGTCGCCGATGTCCAGTTGGCTTGCATTTTCTCTCCTGCTTGGAGCAGACTCATTGCCGACCACTTTCCAACTGCACACAACCACTCATGATGTGCGCCAACTCATCGGTTAACTCTTCCAAATCGCTCATGTGTTCATGCCGACCTTTCCGATTCAAAAACCAGCAACGATATTTTTTTAGGCTGCGAGAAAAGAAATCGTGGCGGGTTTTTAAAATTTGCCATGCGCTCCCGACCACACAAGACTGCAGAAGACTTCTTCTTCTTATCGTGTCCAAACACTGTGGTTCTCAAATATGATCCAGCCAGAGATGGGTACAACGTCTGGCTGCTTCACTGAATTCCGCAAGGTCCTTGTTTGTGCATTGTTGCTCCAGCCATGGGCTGTACAGGACAGTCCCAGACCTTGCCAAAAACTACACATGAAAAAAAAGGGAAAAAAATACTCACAATTTTCGAAAAATTGCCAATGGGCACCAGTCTTGAGCAGTCTGAAGGTGGGTTCCTAGCAAATAATTGGTAAGACTGCAGAAGACTGTACAGGACAGTGTCAGACCTTGCCAAAAACTACACATGAAAAAGAAAAACTGCTCACGATTTTCGAAAAATGGCCAAACGGCCCCAGTCTTGAGCAGTCTGGAAGTGGTTTTCTAGCAAAAATTCGGCTGTGTGACTGAGCCTTAAAGGCTGACTCAGAGATTTTTGCATATATATACATAATGCTTGTCCATATAATAATCACTGTGTGAAATAACTAAGCTCAAATCGAAGTCCTTCATATAGAAACTCACAACTTTGTTTAAAATTTCCGGTTCCGAATTTTTGTTATACACGGTATCCTATGGCACTGTTGTACTGTGCATACATGTGTACTGCATGAAAACGAAAAATCCGATTCATCTCTACCTTTGGAATTAAGCATTTTAGGTTAGTATCTTTAATTCTAGTTGACTATTTACTACACAAATATATATTTCGAAATTTCTGAGTCAGCCTTTAAGGTACAGTCACACAGAAGACAGCTCCCGACCCAACCTCTTGCCGACTACACAAGACCGCATTTTTTCTCAAAATCGGCTACAGTCTTGTTCAAACTTGCAAAATTTAGAATTTTTATTCCGACAAGGGATGATTAGTCTGCGAGTTTCCCCGTCGTCAACGCGACAAGGGATGCTGAAACGCCTACCAGTAGACGACAGCATCATGAAATCAACAAGATCAAGCACGTTTAATTGGCAACGCCACTTGTTTAGTCGCCGAATTTGAAACGACGGCACAAGTTGTGACATGTCGCTGTCAAGACTGCTCGTCGATTGGTCGCCGAGTTGTTGACGCCAAGAAAGGTCCTGTCACATGAAGACAACCCGCGACGCGACCCAACCTCTTCCCAACTACACAAGACCACATTTCTTTCCAAATCGGCTGCAGTCGTGTTCATATTACAAGACAAGAGATGCTCAATCGCCGAGCAGTAGGCGATCAAGCATGTCACTTGTTCAGTTCTCAATCAGTCGCAGACCTTTACACGACAGCACAAGTTGCTGTCAAGACTGCAAGTCGGCGACTTATCTTCTGTAGTCGCCGAGTTTAGTCGCCGATTCAACATCTCCAGTTGGCGACAAATCGGGGACTAACAAGTGGCGTCGCCAATTAAACATGCTGGATCTTGTTGATTCCATGATGCTGTCGCCTACTGCTCGGCGTTTCAGCATCCCTTATCTCGTTGACGACGGGGATAATCGCAGACTAATCATCCCTGTTCGGGATACAAATTTTAAATTTTGCAAGTTTGAACAAGACTGTAGGTTACACACCACTAACTCACGTATACACAGTAGTCTATGGGAAAAATGGCAACTTTGAGCATGTTTCTTTCACATTTAAAACTCTCACAGAGGAAATTCAACAACATCACCCCAAAGTACAAGCTGAAATCACCAAATAACCAATTTTGAACATATGATGACCGGAAAAATTTTTAGTTACGAATCACCAAACTTGCCCGATGTCAGACCGGCAACACAAGATTCTCTATAGTCGCCAAAGCTAGTAATTTGCAAATCGATGCGAAATTGATGACCGCGGAGTAAATTTCCTCAAATTCACTGTCCAAATGCCGCTTAGTTTGAGAAAACATACCAGCCTACCATGTCAATCATGAAATTTCATCACTTTCTTAATATAACTAGTGCATTTTCAGACATTTTAAAGCACTTTTTCCAGATGCCATGCAAGAAAGTAGTCCACCCAAGATTTTTGATCCTTACGGCAGCCAGGTTAGTGGTGTATAACCTGTAGCCGATTTTGAAAAAAATGCGGTCTTGTGTAGTCGGGAAGTGGTTGGGTCGGGAGCTGTCTTCTGTGTGACTATACCTTTAGAAATAATCGGCAAGATACAGAAGATTGTACAGAACAGTCCCAGACCTTGCCAAAACTACACATGAAAAAGAAAGGCTGCTCACGATTTTCGAAAAGTCTTGAGCAGTCTGCAGGTGGTTTTCTAGCCAAAAATCGGCTGTGTGACTGAGCCTTTAAAGTTCAAAATTTGACAAGTCGCGGTCGGTCCCGGTCCGCTTGCTAGGAATAGCGCCAACTGGCTCCTGTATTAATTATTTGACTTAGAAGTGTTACAAATCTTTTGCCGTAAAAATAGGAGGAGTGTCCCATATCTTTCCTTAAGATTACTATTAATCTCGACGCACTCACTGCAAATCCATTGGCAATACAGCGTATGTAGCATATGTGTGGACTCACTATTTTCTTTGGTGAGATTGTACTGTTAAATACAAATTTGGTTTGCAATACGCCAATCCCCTGATCGACAAAAATAGACGCCATTTATTCCTTTCTCACTTAATGTTGCGAATTAAGCAGGGAAATTAGCCCATCTTAGCGAATACGGTTAGAATAAATTACTTTATTATAACTCTGTTTTTCTTAAGCTTTTCCTGCAATCATTCCTTACCTGCTGCGCTGACTCCAAAGAGTCATTAATTGTTTAATGGCATCATAGCGAGCAGCGAAGTTTCCCCTTACGGACTGGATTGTGCCCACATAACCCAAGATAAAAGTTTTCATCAAACTTAACGTTGGAATTCATTTCTTTTCAAAATCACTCACTTCCTGTGAATTTAATTGCTGAATGCTGCCTTCCTTGCTTCCTTTCATTGCTTTACATTATCTCAAATGAGCGTCGCGCCGATAAATATTTGAAACATGCGGCGTGTTGCATCCCTCATAAACAATTAGCAGGGAGCAAGTGCGATAGAAGTATTATTAACAGGGGAGAACTAATTGAAGATAACCTGCGTATGATTGCCTTTTCGTCTGTTGCCATCCACCCGATTTTTAGGTACCCTAGTCGATAACAACATATTTTTTCTCATGTTGTCTAAAAGCCAATCACCAAATTTCATTTGAATGCAATATATACCAGTAGTTTGTAAAATAGAGAGGTTAAGAAGGTGCATTCAGTGATCCTAACACCTCATTTTGGTTTATGGTTTCACTAGATATCCATGAAGAAAGATATTTTCCACATTTTAGTTGAGTCTGACGGTGCGTTTTTGTTTTTTTTGAGCATGCTATCCCTAGCACACAATTATATTTAGACGCAACGATTCAGTGATACCAAAAAACCTCAACTTATTTTAGGTAGGTCGGGGGGGGGGCTATGGGATCCACACGACATACATTTTACAATAGCGGAACAGAAAATACGGTTTCACAATATGACCTTTGACCTACAGATCTATACTACACGAGATTGTATCAACACTAAGTTAAAGTTCCTTTTGTGCAGAGTCATCACAATTGGACCATGGAAGTGGGCATTACAGCAACTTCTGCAACTTCTTCGTGAAGACCAAAGACGAACGCCGGCGACGAGCAACGACGCTGACGACAAATCTGTTATGGCAAAAATTCCCTTCAGGCTAAGCCATCACGAGAATTAAAAGGATCATAAAAGAGTTATGACCTTCCTAGGTAGGGAATATTTCTTTGTGTTGAATCGACAAAATTATTCTCATAACACATGTAATGTGTAATATCGGGGATCATTGCAGCGACTAAGTGCATTCAGATGGAAACGACGGGTTTCCCCTAGAAATTATGCCTATCAGCACTATGAACATATGTAAAACTGTGCTGCTATTACGTGTTTTGGGGATGAATAGAGAAATCCTAAGATTACGTGTGTGGTCTTGTCTTTAATACTTACTTATATTAATAACCATGCGCCAGGGGTTAGCAAAATGAACTGGTAAGTAGAGTGTATGAGCGCACTTAGTTTATCAATTATGTGAGCCTCAACTTTGCGGTTTACTTTCCAACCTTCTTCGATTGATATGACCCGGCGTACCACGATAGTCGAGTTCACCCGCACGGGCTGTTAAATGTAACAGATAAGGTAAGCCCGACTATCTTTCCTCGGATAAATATGAATAGATGTGCAACCCTTAAAGGTTGCTATGCATGATTATAGCTTATAATTTTCTGCTATTTCATATAAAATATTGTCAATCTCTCCCCCGGGAACATTTGCTATTCGGAGGTTCACTCTAAAGATTCGATATCCAAAGGTTTGCTATATAATTCTAAATGCACAATTTATGTTTTAGCCCAGGGTTCGCTAAAGTTCGCTATTTCGAGTATATGTGTCAATTTTCCGATTGGGTATTTTTACCATAAGGACGACACAGGACTCTACGAATCTAAAATATCTTAGTGCATGTGTGACTTTTTGGCCCGATATTATGGTCCAGGACAATAAGCAGTTAAATTATCTCATAAGGCAGCCATTCACTATTTTCTACTTCAATCGCCGACTTGGATGTTTTCTTTGCAATCTTTTACTCCAAGATAAAATAATAATGAAGTGAAATTTTACGCATTGAGTGGGGATCGGATTTTCGGATTACAAGACGAGCACCCGGCACCCACAGACGCACGCCAACAATCCGAGCCAGCGAACACTGCTCTTTGTAATAGCGCCGCTATGAGACTGTTGAAAATATCTGGTCCATGACCAAATCGCGTGCCAACTCATATCAGCTATTCTGAGGTACAAAAAATATAAGACCAAATAGAATGATAAAGACAAGTAGAACAGGTTGTCTGGTTATTTACATTTCTATGGCATAAAGCACACCGAGAATACTAAATTAAATCCGAAAACAAAAAATTACTTCACTCAAATTTTGTTACTTGGTCTAGATAGGACCCACTATCATGACTATAGGATTAGTATCCATTACCAACTACCAAGCCTACCTTGTCATTTCTTTACAAATTTACTGTTTTATTTCCAAATATTTAGTTTTTTTTTAACATTCTAAATTTCGATGTAAATAATAATGGCTACATTATCTGCGCTGATGAAAATACTATAGGGGATAGGGAAGCACACAACAAGTACACCTTCAGGAGGGTCCCGGCCCTTGATTTTACAAAAAAGAGATTAAAAATTAACAAAATATTTCTCAAATTTAAATGCACAAAACGGCACCCGGAGAAAAACATCAAAGAAAAGAAATAATCCACGTTGGGATTTTTCATTAAGTTGTAGGAGTAGGTGAGGTTAAAAATGTAGGTGTACAGGTATCCGAATTTGGCAACCTTTACAAATTTGTATTTTGAATACTAAACAGCTAATTACAAATTTTGATTTCTAGGATTTACTGGGTTACATGCAGACATAAATTGGTAAAACAGCATGATAACTATTAGAAAGAAGAAGAAGAAGAAGAAAAACTAGACTCAAAATAGGGGTTTGATCAATACCGGGGCAAACACAACCGTAGTATATACAGTTAACACGAATAATAGGGGCTTCAGATCCGTCCTAGTATCTTAGTCTCAGCTATTATATGACTGACGGACTGCTGTAAATAATCCGTAAAACTGAACTATGTCAGGTTTTCAGTGGCAACATATTTCATATGAAAAAAAAACGTGTACATGACTGTCGTTTATAAAATCCTGCTGCAGTTCATTTAAATATATTTACCCAAACCGCAGACAGTACGCCACTAGAAATTTCTTAAAATTTTCCAATTTGATTTAAGCCTACACAAAAGGAGCTTTTTTGCCTTGGAGAAGTGATAATCATTTTACTTATAAACTTGAGGGAAATGGTGGGAAATGGCATTAGTAGATAGGGACCTGATTTTTCGAGGGCCGCATGAGGAAGTTATATTTTGCAGTCTGTGGTTTTATATCTAGAAACACCTAGGGAATATAAACTCAGACGTGTCTCGTGCCTTTACAACCATCGCAAATCTAAATATGACAGAAGACGAATTCCCTACTCTTTATAAAACTTAATTTATCACAATTTCTGGAGGGTTAAGGAGTAGTTAAAATGACCAAATAATGGTTGAAAAAATCCTGTATTATTGGATGACATCCCAAGTTCCGACATCGCAAAATGGTCAAAATATTAAAAATAGGCGATCCAGAGCATTTCTATGTCTTTTCAGAGCTCGCTGACAATTGAATTTTTAATTTTAACCGTGACAAATGGTTTGATGATCCATCACGGAGCGAATGTAGGGCTTCAAGTTCAAGCTCACATAACATTTGGGTGGGTGGCCGGCAGAGAACGTTTTTTCTGTAATACCTATATTACAGATTTTGAAAGAAAATGCGAAATCCAATTCACTCACAGAAAATAGGTTTGCCCAATAAACGTCTCAAAATAAGTTCCAAACTTTGGGGGGCCATGTTTCAGTTGTTACATGGGAGAAGAGGAGGATGGAAGCTGTAGCCGGAAAATTGAGGTAATAAACAGGAACGACAGACAAAAGTAAGTTCAGGCCTTGAAATTTGATGTCATGTGTGATTCAATAAGAAACTATAAAGCTAGGGAAACCTGGAGGCATTTTGAGAGGTATAGCGCCTCGCACTAAACGAATACATTGTGTTATTTGCAATATAGAATGAGATGAAAAATCGAACACGAGCTAAAGGAACTACTCGTGATTCCATGAAATTGCGGAGAACTATTAAAAAATTACATATTTATTTTGTTTACAGGGAGATCTCAAAATTGTTAAGTTGCTAAATTAAAGGTCCTAGGAAACTGATGTGGATTAAACCTACTCCAAATCTTTGCGGGACATCCATTGCAAAAACTAGGGGCCACAGAAAAAAGAATATACCACCACTGGCATTCATTTGTGAAACTATTGATTGGGATCAGTCAGTGTCCATGAATAGATTCAACCAGTCACCTGGAATTTCGATTACTCTCTGATTAAATCAATGGGTTCCACAATGATGGTCATTTACCCCCCACAAACCCAAAATATTAATGCTTTCTTCCCTCCTTGTAGACTTGACAAAACAACATTCAGTTCTATTTGCATTTTCTGGGACTTTAAACATAAGACTAAATCTGATGGTCGGTCATTAAATAAAATATGTGATTAAACATTAAAACAAACTAAAATCCACTGACTCTTGAAATATGGTTTTTCAGCCCAATCTTTTAAAACGTATTTCTATTTGAACGCCTTCAGTAATCATATGAGAGTACGTGAATGATTAAATAATGAGGTCCATTACTACCAGGCGAAAGTGAATCCGTGGGCAAATTTTGAATTACGTAAAAAATGATTTTGTGGGAGCTATAAAAGGTCAAGAAAGTATGTTGTTGTCCTTTTCCCTGATCCAACCGGGTGTGAAAGGAGTCCATTTTTTCAGGTCGGTGTTACCTTTACAACAAAAATTGACACAGGGGTTCCCTAGGATGGATAGTGCCACATCCAACGGCATTGTCAAATACGCCGACGAGTACTTGAATTCCGACGGGAAGGGTAAAACAAGCCAGAGTTCGGCGATTCTCTGGATATCGCAGAGTTACCACGGCGGTGGCGGCCAAGCTTCATTATAGCGCAAAAAACTGCCGAACGAATCATTGGACGAGCCTGAACAGTGACCGGAATTTGAAGTCACTGTGCGCGTTTTATAAATAGATCAGTGAGTGGCGAATGGGATTCCAGACGGAACCGCGACCGATTGAAGTGCCTTGCTTTAGTGGTTGTGATAATTGTGCTGCAAACTATCATCAAATCTTATTTTAAGGACCGGACATGGAGGATTGCTACATGCAGGTCCACCAAGAACATGGTGCATAGGCTACAAGTCGCGACCGGGCATGGTACATGGTCCGCAGATATGAAATAGCGGTGACCACTGCGAGTGAAAATGAGGTAAAACAAGCCTCGTTCAAAATGGACTTCACCGTTTGTACCGTATTCATACAAAAAATACTTACACTGGGGTTGAAGTCTCAACGCCAACGGATTTTGAGTGGAAACATATTTATATTAAAAATATTTTCGAATTTGAATACTTGGTCAAGTTTTCGTGAGTAAGTGATAAACCTATGGGAACGGCAAAACGACGCTATCTTGGACGGCGCCCCCCCTGGCAGAGTACGGTCTGTAAAATCCCCAGACATCATCGAGAGGGGTGTTATTTGGCCCACGCAAATCTTCAGGACCGCGATTGACTACCAGACGAAGATCGCCGACTCCTCTGCTTAAGGGGTTTGAAGTGTTAGTGATCTAATCGATAAAATTTCCCAGAATTCATATATGGTCGTCCTGAAGTTGGGGATTGTTCCAAAAAGGGGCGGTAATTGGAATAATGTCAATGTATTTTCCGTGCGTTTGTCCCAAAGAATAAATCCAGGTTATTTTGAATTAGTACCCGCTAACAAGGTTTCAAAAAATATCAAACAATATTGCCTACTTCACTCATGAAATTATTTGAACATGCGATAATTATGTGGTGGTCGCCCTTGTGTTTTAAAATAAAAAATGGTGTGCATTGAAATTGCACTGATTTCAAAAGCCCATTCTAAATTTAAAATGTCTTCTATAACAGGAAAAAATGGAGAGCAACCAATAATTCAAGCTACAGTCCACCACTTGTAACTTGTTTTTGACAAGCAATATGTCATCCAATCTGAAGTGATGCCTGTTGGTGCGAAACTAATTTACCGACTCTACACGTGGTTGTCCACCTAAAAAATGCATGTAGTGTCGGTATTAGTAGCTAATTTAACTAGGAGGTTTTAGAACAAGATTACTTTGAACAAATGTACTGCGTGTTATCATTATATGTGTATAAGTAAATTTAATGACAAATATGGGTGTTAGATGGGATATTCCAAAATTTGTGAAAGCGAATGTAGCAGTGGTCAATGTGGTGTCCGTTGCACATTGTAGTGTCGGTATCTTTTAAGCAAAGACATTGCTTTTGCAGATTGAGTATTTGAATAAAACACAATTCCAATGAAGTATTTTGATAGGGGTTTATTGGTATATGACTTGAGCGTACTAGACTACGCATGGAAAAAATATCTTTAAGATAGTGTGGTGTCCGCCTTGTAGAGTCGGTACTGATACAAAGGAGATGGAAATGAACCTGCTTGTAATATGATGAGGATGACTGTTGGAAATTGTTATAACGGCCAGTTGATAAAACCAGTGGTTAAACAATTCTTTTAGCTCATTTGGCTCTATACATGGCTGATTAAAAATACTAGCAGTTAAATTACCAACTCTACATGGCACCAGTGTCCAATGTAGATCAGGTGTAATTTTCACACATAATAGCATCGGTCAAAATGTCAACGTATGTGGAGGTGGTTATTTGGCGTGCAAGCATAAATTCATCAAGGGTTCTGAAATTCAGACTTTGAAACAATATAACACTCCCCACTGTAATGATTTGGCTTTTTTAAATTTTCACAAAGGTCACACTTTTGGACTGAACTTCACGGACAGTACCCATATATGTATTTACAACGTGCTGATTAAGAGTCTGAAAAAAAAATGGGGGTCACCGACCTTGTTTTTGAGCTATAGCCAAAACAAAAAAAAGGTATGTTGTCACTTTTTAAAACATGCAGTCTATGGGAAAAGTTAAAATTTGACGTTTGGGAATTCGCCAACAAAATTAAAAATTCTCGATAAATTTTTTAATTTCTAAATATTGTTGAGGTCCGATGTCTTCTTCAAAAATTTTGAAATAAAAAATGGGGGGTCACGGACTTACTTTTTCCATTACAGGCCGAAAACCACTGAAATCGGACACTTTTTTTCAAATTGGTGGCGTCTTGTTGGGTGGCAGAAAAATCCGCGCCACATTCGGCATGCAGGCAAAGCAGGAACGCAGGAGTAATCAGATCCGCGATTTTAATAAACGCAAACAAACGCACATTTATCCGCGGTATGTGCGCATTATGACCTTCGCAGCTCAAAACTAAATTCCAAATTCCATTTGTACCATGACTGGGTTCCAAACAGAATGCTGAAGGTTGTAAAGCAGCTTGCTCGCGTAAAGAATCACACGTCAACCCCTTAAGCTGTGCCGTAGAGGCCGGCAAATGCCAACCAGGGGGCCGTTGGCCTCGTCGTATGAGGTTGTATTAATCTTTTCCTGATTGCGGGTGTTTTGACCCGACTGTGAATGTGACAAAATATTTGGCGTCATTTTAAGTTTCAGATAAAAAGTCTACAAAAATGTCCTTTTTACACAGAATTTCCCACATATGACCATGAAAAATGTTGACTGTATTGGAACCTATAATGATTACAACCCAACTACACACAGTGATAAATGGTTTTTTTATTTTATTCAACTCGACTGCTTTAAGCATATTATTAAACTGTAATATGGAAATTGACATTTTAAATTAATAGTAAAAGCTAGTCTATTACACAGTCTACACTTGTATAATGTGCATATTTTCAAAACCATGCCAAAAAGAGCATTTTGTCCCTTCTTAATAATATCCAAAATGCTGAAAAATTTCTATACAATCCTAGATGGGTATTTAACAAAGGATATGGTGGCATACCCTCAAAATTCTTTCCACATTCGTTGAGGAAATTTAACAAAAATAGTTCCCGACGCCAGCGATTTTCTGGAAACATTCACGATCAATAATTCTTATTTTTTAGATTTTGTTCTGTGCCCTTACAACAACCTTAAGGTTTGTAACAGAGAATGAGATTGATTAAATATTTATACTTGTAACCAGGAGGTTTGACAACATTTCTGATTCATCGACTTTTGGAATTTACCAGCGGCGGTTATGAAATCAGATCTAACTTTTACACAACGTTAAAAGAAATGTCATTAATATAGGTTATAACTATTCAATTCATCAAATTCGATTCAGGTGAGTAACCACACACCCCGCGAATTCTAATTTCAAATTTGAACAAATTCGTGGATCGGCTGACAAGACCAGTGTTTCTGAAAGAGTTATGAGCAAGTTGGAAGATCTTGTCTTACGAGCTGGTTTTTATGGGCAAATTTTAACCCGGGCTCGCTTTTGCTTGTACCTTGCCATAAATGGCATATCGCATCCCTGTTCGTAGACCCGATAAGTGGCACCAATTTTTTAAAATATATTGAAATATAATTATCGCTCCTTAAAAAAAAACCAGCCAATTTATTCAGTCCGACATGCTTATTTTTTTTGGTAATAACTTGATCGAGATAAGGACGCACCGACAAGCGTGCGCACGGCAGGCTAGCCTTTTTCTTCTTACAACTGTAAACATACATGAGTACTTTACGATATGGTAACACAGCTACATTTTGCACTCAAGAGCAGTTTTCACCTCTGGGGGAGGAATTTTACATTACTACTTTTCGAAGACCACTTAATGACTTGGAAACCATCATGACAGATCCATTGAAAACTCTAAAGGTAACACAGAAACCAAACATTTTTTGTAAAACGGTTTTACTTATTTCAGTTTTGGTTTACTTTCTTGTGAACTTTTAAAGCGCATTTACAACGTTCATATAACGTTCCATTTCAAGCAGCTATTCGTTAGCCTTCGGAAAAGAAGTCGGCTAGGTGGCGTATTGAAGTGTCTAGACTTCCACATATTTCACGATGATCAAAGTGTAGAAAATGTGTTTAATAAACAGTTAATCTACTAAATGCTTCATGGCAGATACCTAACCTACCTAATATACATCTCAGATACACCGTGGAAATCATTTTCACATTGAATGTTAGCATTTAAAGACACTATCAGTGATTTGAAAAAAAATATATTGAAATTTCGGAAGCTTCCAAGTGCGGAATAAGTCTGTAGAATTCTCTTAATTTTACCTTTTCCAACTGAAGAATTTACAAAAAAGGAAGCAAAAACGGCAGTTGTTCAAAGATGCGATTCCCCATTCATACGTGTTGAGAAGTGTCCGAACGGAAACACAACAGTAATGACTTAAATTTCCGATATCCATGTCCTTATTAGTGCTTCTGGTTTAGTCTTTGCAGGATATGTTAAGATTCCTGTACTTGTTACATACTGCACAATCTTGATTTTTGAATGATTTTTTTTCTTTTTTTTTTCGATTTTGATTTAGCAAATCATGGATCTGTCCTTTCTAGGCGATTAATCTGAGTATTCCTTATTATAATAATATTCATTAATAATAACATTTTAAATAGGTTTCCACAGAATGTCACTAAAACGCTGAAAACTCTATGCAAATGTGCACTTTGGACCACAAACTGGAGTCTTTTTGATTCCAGAAACTGAACTCTTTTGGCCTCGAAGATGACCGCGGAGAAATAGCTTGCACCTGGAGCTCCCTGTGGGTATCTATTGTCCTGATAATGTGTACTGCGCTGAGCTATCATACGGGAGATACACAACTAAACTCTGTCCAAGTTTATAACCTGCAAAATCTGCTTATATATATTTCGCAACTGGTTTTTTTTTTCTATCGTAAACAGTCATTACACCATCATCATGCATAAACATGACCTAACACTGGGCCATTTGGATCACCACAATGACATCATATGCATTAAATCATCTTACATCATGGGAAACTACCTGTTTGGCAATCATTGCACAATAAATGGAAATATTGCCAGCTATTAGGCCTATAGTTACTTAGCTCATGCTAGTATTATTTTCTAAATCATAAGCAACACCTGGAACCATCTCATAATCCACTATGCGATTAATTTTCTTCCATAATAACCAAATTACTATTTTTTTCCCAAAAACTAAAAAACATACAAATTTAAAAAAAGAAAAAACCTAAAAAATTAATTTTAAATCACAAATTGCGGATACTCATGTTGGTGTTGCATACTTCATACGTCGACGTTTGTCGACGCTATATAGCCTTTCGAACCTGCTTTGCGCGCCGGACGTAATCACATTCGCTTGCGTAAAAAGCATGTTCAAAAGGCCATACTAGTGTCGGCAGAACCCACCTTATGTTGACTTGTCGGCAAAATCTGTTAAAGGTATGATTAATCGGCTACGGCTTCGTGCCCCGTCTTGTGTGAAATTCCCATGAACTGTTGGTCATTGGGAACGAAACATGTGTCCCAAATTTTAAGGCTTTTAGAGATATGTGCGCGTAATGCGTTTCAAATCCCATAGACGTGTACAGTGGCTGAGTTTGGCCGTATATAAAATGACCAAAATGGGGGCATTTTGTGAAAAATACCATATTTTATTTCTAATTATTTCTCAAGTAATGGATGAGTTATAAGATTGGTGTTTGTTTTTATGGTTAAAGAATAGCAAAATCCTACATTTTTTTTATTTAATTTTTTGTGTGTCCCCTCAAAAACAAAGAAACAGGTGGTCACAACACACTTTGATTTGTTTGTTGAAGTTTTCTAGAAATACTGAAGTACCACTTTTCAAATTTTTCTTTTCCTAGAAGAAACTACAATCCCTGGTGATGAATAAGGTAGTCATACTTAAAGGAAATCACATTTAAATTCTCATGTTTAATTTTGACATATTGATTGTTTCTATTTGAAATAAATAGGTGTTTTAATGTTTCCCTAAATTATTTTTCCCTAAAATAGTATTTTCTAAGAATTAAACACTTGATTCAAAAAACCAACATGAGATTTATTGGCAGTTCGTTTTATGCACACATCCCTAGAGTTTCAGCTTAAAAGCACCTTCCATATAAAACACTAAGCAAATCATGCAGTTTGAACCTAAAACAAAGTGTGGAGGAGAGTTCAATCCTTACCATAAAATAATCAAACACCAAATATAAATAATTTGTTTTTGATTTTATGGATCATTTTTCAGTAAGACCATTTTATCCAAAAAAGTTTCGGTTAAAGATTTGAATGAAATTAGACATTTTTTTTTAAGTTTTGTCTTTTTTTAAAATAACAATATTGTTTAACGTACACTGCAAAAACATAAGGTGTTAAAATTAACGCCGCCGGTGTCTAGGGGACCCACAAACAAGAGGGTGGTCAAAATTCAACACCTTTGGTGTTATTTTAACACCCCATTGTGTTAGTTTTTAACACTATCGTTGCTGAAAATAATACATTAGGGTGTGTTAAGTAACACCAAAGTGTTGCATTTTAACATCCTCTTGGTGTGATTCTCCTAGAACACCGGCGGTGTTAGTTTACCCCAGTTTTTTTTTTGTTTGTGTCCAGTGTATAAGTACATCTGAAATTTGTTTGAATGGTATCGTGGTTCGTTCTTGTAGAAGCGTATCTCTCCACCCCAAAAAATTTAAAATCGTGTCATCAAATGGAACTAATGCTGAAAAACCCTATTGCCTTTTCCCTGACGCCGTTCCGATTTCTAGGAGTTTTGCGAAAAAGTTTCATTCAATCGAATAAGTTCTGGACTAAATATGCGGAATTTTATCAGTGTTCTTGCATGTCATCTGAAAAAAATGTGAATACAAACATATAATTCATATTCAATTGTTTCATTAAACCGCGTGAGACACATGTAATAACGATTATACCTTGTTATAGCTGTATTTGATTAGTTTGGAATACCACTCAAATTGGCTCAAGTGTGTCGGGATAACCATTCGGGAAATTACAATAGGCAAAAACAGTCCTGATACGCAGAGCTGTTAATAAGGCTTTCGCGCTTCCTAGATTCAGTCTAATTACGAGGACCTTCACGACATTGCTTTCGACTTAGTCCATTTTTCAGTTCAGATAATTGCTATATGATTGCTGTTAATAGGCCATGATACGTTCGTGGTTTAACGACCTTTTCGTGCTCCAGCGCTGGGAATCACTTACTTCCTTCACTAAAAATTTAAACTATTATGTAACCCGAAAACTGTATCCCCAAATGAAAAAAGTGCACATTATTTAGAAAAATATAAAATGTCCAACTCATTTACTCCCAGCATGTCGTGACCAATATGTACACGTAACTCAAGCGAACCATAAGAGCTACTGATATTCAACAATCAAATCAGAAAAACACTTCACTATCAGATCTCTTCCACAGAGGGTAGCAGTCCATTGTTACTGCCTACACTGTTGAAAGGAATTTTCATAAGCTATAGCAGTGTTATGACTTCGCCGTATTGGGCTCTAGTATCTGTTCATAAACTTAAAGGGCAACATACTCACCTCGCTCAATGATTTTTAAAATGTGGTCCTGAATACCATTGCCTTTCTTGGTAATTGAATAGAAATAGGGTTTTTTAAGACAATAACTTGCGGATCTAGGTTATGCACAATTTAGGGAGGTCAGTCCCCTTGCGCATGGGCGTTTTTCTTTCATGAATGTTTGGTCCCTTCACATGTTTCTTTTCGAAAAAAAATCTTAATCATTGGTCAAGTTACTTGAACACACCGTAGAATCTCAGATTCTTTTATCTCGAACGAGGAAAGACCTTTCCAATGATTCGGCAAGTACATAACATTCGAAGTCCTTCAAACTGCGTGCACATTAACAATCGACCAGATGTAAAAGAATGTGAGGTGTGTCCCGGCCGATTTATTGATATCATTAGCTCCATTGTTCGCTTGAGTCATTTGAGGTTATGGTGCTTATCCATTGTCATACTAGATCTTCTGGAAATAAATTGATTTGCACATTTTATTCATTTCAAATAATGTGCACTCTTTTCATTTGGGGACACAGCTTTTCGTGTTTAAGAAATATTGTTTTAATTTTAAGAGTGAAGGATATAAGTAATCCCCAGCGCTGGTGCACGAAATTAATAAAAGGGCCAAATTGTATATTACGATGGCCTAACACATCCAAGTGGATTAATATTACGTCATAATCTCATAAGAAACTAGGGCGGTGACGTTGAGGATCAATTTTGGAACTATTCGATGGAGAAAGACACCACGGAATTGCAAGGCAATAACCAAATGCACATCACCAAGTAAGCACAGTTTTTTTGAAGGGCGCCATTCGGATTGGTCTCAAGAAACTCAGGAAAACCAAACACGCAAAACAAAATCACCAGTGTTGGTTTAACGTGGAGGGTAAAAATCATTGGGTAAAATTTTTATTTGGGGAGAATTTTTAAAAAATTACAATAGGTTACAACAAACCTCACCTGATGTCCCCATCACCTTGCAAATCGCAGATCGAGTAAGGGTAAATAGATTAGTTCTCTTTCATGTGTATTGGGTCAGAATTGTAAGTGAAGGCATATACGATGCATGACATATGTATCAAGGCATTTTGCTATTTGGGGGGGGGGGGGGGGGGCATGTTTACCAGAGTTTGGGGACGTTAAAGCCGTCGGTCCAATGTACATGAAGAATCGTGCGTGTATATGTAAGCGGAAGCCAGTTTCGCTAGAGTAGAGTGGACTCAGTGATAGGCTGGCTGTCCAAATCGGTCCTGTATCCCTGGGCAATCATTGGCAACATGTCTGAACACTGAATGATCTACCCAGGCTAATAAGACAAATAACAACGTTTACCGAAATTAGGCTAGTTTTGAGACTAATCTCGCGAGAAGATATAGATCCAAAGTGATAAGACAACACCAACCTAAAAAATTTTGAATCGTTTTATGCCCTCTAACAATTAGCGCTCATGGCTCCATAAACTATGTAACATTATGGAAACCCTAAGATTGCGAATACAAACAATCGTTCTCTATAGACTCAAATTTATTATTTCGCTCCCTTGAACTCATTATTCGCTCCCCTTCTAAGTATTTCATAAAATCGAAGCTTTAGGTCAAAGTGGTTACATTTTTCACACGTTGGTAATCGTTGTAGTATTTATATTCCGATATTACTTCTTGTCAAATAATATTCTCAAATGTTCTACACTTACAGGTCTGACTTGGTCTTATATTTTTTAGTAGTAAATAAAAAAAACAAACAAAAACATGCAAATGGAGCTTAAATTAAACAGGTTACAATCCATCAATGTGAAGTCATGCGGTTGGTTATAAGGACAGTGATTACACCAGCTACGGTTCCATCGAAATTCTAGTTACCATGATACGGCGAGCCAATCGGCAATATTTAAAAACAATTCGCGAGGCAGTCCTGCCAATGTAATCAGTTCTTAAATAGCGTTGCTACTTGTTCAAAGGAGAATTGTGCCCAAATTTAAATTCCTTTTGTGTTTTGTCATTTGTGACTTCTCTCTTCGGGATTGCTAAATTGTAAGGAGCGAAGTAGAATTCCCTTCACACTATTATTATAACTGTTTGGAAATGATTCGCGAGGTGAAAATACATATTTTCTCAAATCCAACGCCTGGATATGAATATTTGATAGTTAGTTTATTTTGACTAAATCGCGCCGTTGAAGATGTATTGCCCCAATAACAGTACAAGAGGATTGGCATCGAATGAGATTGCCTGTTTGAGTTCAGCAGCTCGTCAAGAATCCAGTAAGAGTTCGGCGCTTTTGTGCCTTATATGCTG